>JAQFZC010006698.1:0-12176 GCA_034695205.1 Dicyrtoma fusca
CATTTTGCCAAGCCTTGAACTTACGTTCATCTTATTCCAGCATATTAGCTGAAGCTGTTTAGGGAAGGACCCTAACAATGTTTTAATCAATATAATAAGTTGCAAACCCACCTAATGGGACCGAAGTGGTTAAAACCGGTAGTAGAAGGCCCACGAATAGAGTCCCTATTAACAGCTGGTGGCGGTTGGTATTCTTGCACTGTCCCACTAAAAAAATAAAATAATTTCAATTAATCAAATTAATTCTTTTTAAATTAACACAGTATCTATACAGACCCCAAAAATGGGATTAAATACTGCATTTTGCATCTTTGCACGGTGCAAAAATAATTTGTTGAAATAGGGCATTAAAAATTGTTTTTAAAAAACATAACTTTTGTAAATGTAAGAAAAATTTTTAAAGTTGTAAACATTTAGCGAGGCTTAGCTGCTTTTCAGATTTAAGCTTGCAATAATTCGAATATTTTTGCACGGCGTCAAAGCCCGTCAATGTAATCTAATCAAAAGTTTTGTTAGATTACTAAGAATTTTGATTTATTGCTTTTGTAGTTAGGCTATGCACTATAAGGCGCCGTTATAGGTATATATGTGTACTATAGGCCCTATACTATACTATAAAAACATTGATAGCCCGCTTTGCACTTAACAAATCAGTAGTTAACTGTATACTGTACTTACATTTACACAAATATGTGTCAGGGTTACAAATACTTTAAATTGCAAAAAACTATTTTTGTTTATGAGCTGCTGCAGTTATTTTTAATTATTGGGCAATTTATTTACCTTCCCTTTCTTTTTACAACAACATTTTCTTTTTCTTATAGTATAGTGCATAGTATGACGCATCACAATAAGTAGTTCACGTAATGTGTTACTAGTACCCAGCTTAGCTCATTCTTAAACTATGGAAATTCCATCATGCAAAATTTCATTATCACCTTGCCTTGTGGAGGCCATTAACACTAAAAAAAGTGGCTAATTATGCGTATGACAAATAATGCTCTTTTGCACTCTGAATAAATTAGCGTGGGCACTAAATATCAAAGAAACTGTGAACATTTTGCACACTGTAAGCCAGTTTTAGTTCAGCCTGCTCTGTTCTTTGGCATTGTTACACTTACCTATTTTTCCGTGTTTTTACTTTTCTTAAAAATGTGTAGAAAAGAACGTTTTGCACTTTTTATTCTTTGTGTTGTGACCATAGTTACCATTGTGGGAGGTCAAAGAACTGCAAACTTGGGAGAGGATTGCAATCCAGACCAGGTTTTGTTATTTGTTGCCTGATTTATTTTAATTTTTTGTCTGTTTTCCGTGGGCTATTCGTTAATAATTTATTGTGAATATTTTACAGTTTCAATGCCCGGACTCGAAAATCTGTCTTTATAGAGAGGTATAAGCGAGCTACGTTTTTGTAATTTAAAAAGTAAACTCAGTTCTAAAAAGTTTACAGTTTTCAGTTTTGTAAAGGTTTTTTTGCAATGCAATTTATTTAGATTTGTGACGGCTACCGAGACTGCCCCGGAGGGGAAGATGAAGAACAGAACTGTTCAGAGTGCAAAGAAGTAAGCATTGCATTGTTTTAAAAAAGCGAGAAAGGAAAAAAAGTAATAATTTATCATTTTATTTTTGCTAGTGATTAAGAAGGAATTAAAAGTGAGCTTTCAATGTTATTTTTGGTACAGTTTCAGTTTAAGTGCGTCAGTGATGGAAAGTGCATCCAGTCTTACCACGTAAGTACCTGCAAGTCTTTTTATGATTGTTTAGTTCTAAACTGGTTTTAATTGTTGCTAAAATAGTGTTTTTAACTTTGATTTTTAATTTTTGATTTCAATTTAAAAGAGATGCAATTGGGCTGTAGACTGTGAAGATGGTTCCGATGAATTCGACTGCCCCACCCCACCACCCATGATTATTTAATTAAGTTGTAAAATCTAAATTATTATAATAAAGAAACCAAGTGAGGCGAAGCCCCACTTGGTTAGCTTGGACGATTTTTTAAAAACCGAAAATTTTCACATCCAAATTGCGACCGGTAACTCACGCCCAATCGAGTCGTCTAATGTGCCGTTATAAAGCTAATCGCATGTGCAATACTAATTTTATTGACTCCAAGGTTGGGTTGGAAGTTTAGCGCAAAACTTTGTCGTGTAAATTCGTTTTTTCATGTTTTTTGAACAATTTTTAAAATATTTCAAAATTTTAACTTCGATTTGAAAAACTAACTTTTGATCCGTAATCTCCTCGTCATTTCCGTTTAAATGATGTATAACACGATGAAACTACCTCAATAATGTCAAAAACAACATTTTCCGCTAAATTATACCTATTCTTTATAACTAACTTGTCGCAACAAAGCCTCATTTAATAATACAACTTTCTTAAAACAAAATGTAGGTTTGTTATAGACGTAAGAGAAAGGGAAAGTGTATTTAAGTGAGGATTAAGAGAGAAAATAAAAGATACGAGAAAATTGGTTTACAGGGGAAATTCTGCAATTTGCTCTGAGTTTATTTTTGCATTCTTCGCAGGAATAGACCTGATAAGCTCCTATGCTTGATTTTACAAAGCATTGCTTATTCTGCGTTTAATGGGTTACCAAAACATTGACAGCTATTTCTAAGATTGTCTGAAGCATGGTTAGAATCATCCCAGCGTCCACGAAGTAGTAAGTGCCCACAGTCACTTTAATTGGCTGCAGAGCCAACAGTTGTCTTTTTGCCAACTTGTTTCCCCGCGCGTGTCTCTTCCAGTGCAACAAAAGACTTAAAGACATTTCAAACATATTTCCAAAAATGGTGAACGTGATGCTCAAGTAAAGCAGAAGGCATATGGTGACTGCAAGGAAGAACAGCTGCAAAATCCCACTGACCCGAACAACTCCGTAAATAGAATACGCACACATGCAAACAAATACCCATTGATTGCTTGGTAGAAGCAAGCGACCATAAACGATGCTCATTCTTTGCTGGAGATTGCGCATTTCGTTGAGACGCTTTACAAAGATGAATGAGAGCCTTAGGCTGTTTCCGGTCATGCAGCAATTCCGAATTGCTTCTTGGTCTCTGCTGCAGTTTTAAAATACAAAATTAAGGCCCAACAGTAGACTAACTAACTGCTTATAACAGCCTTAGTTTTGAATGGAAAGAGAAACTTTTTTCAGACAGAACAAATCTGTAAAACAACAAGGTGTGATGAAAATTTACTTACATAAGGCATTTTAAAAGTGTTATTAAATCGAAGGCATAGGGGATGCCTGCAAAAGCAAATATGAACTTTGCAAAAAATGAGCCAAAGATATAAATCGTAAAAAGCGTGTTCCATGAAATTTTTAAAAGTTGACTTGTGGAAAGTTGACCATAGGTTGTGATTCTAATCCGAAACAAGCTCATGGGTAGTTGAGGAAGTACGCAGCTGAAAATTATAACTAAAAGACGTAAATTATTATGCAGAGACAGTAGAGACCGGCAATGAAAATGCCACAAGGGTCTTTTAAAATTATATTCTTCAATTTAGAGCTGCTTTCCTGCTTTAAGCTGGATCGATTTTCCCCTGTTGAATATAAAAAATGCTAGGTTAATTCTAAGGTTAATTCATAAGAACTGATGGGCATTTAGGTCCAGTGGCTATTAAAACCATTATGTATGACGCAATGTTTTTGTGTTTTCTTATTGTCATTCTAGTGTTCAACACCAGAACCACTTGCTCAAAATCAATCCAAATTACATTTTTACCATATAGATAACCAAAGGTTAAGTCTCGTTTACTGCATTTATGTGTGACTAGCAGGTTTAATGCATCTGGAGAAAGTTAAAAGGGGCAAGGCTTACGAAGTGTAATTACCTGTTGTATAATCTAGGAAGTATGTAAAGTATTCAAATAAAAATCACAGTTTTCCTAACCTTCATGAGGTAGAAAATTGACTGCGTTGATTTGCGTCAAAATATTACTAAAACGCTCCAATAGACCCCCTGTGGCTCTATTTAAAATTGTAAGTCGTAGATTGGGGCTCTATTAGAGAGTGGGGCTCTATTCAAAATTCCCGCATTGCATTGCCGCATAACATAGTGCTGTGTTATACAGCCCCAATGGTCTTTATTATAAAATGGGGCTCTATTCGAGAGAGGGGCTCTATTTTAATTTTTCGTTTGGAGTATGGGGCTGTATTATAGAGTGGGGCTCTATTAGAGAGTGGGGCTCTATTGAAGCGTTTACGGTAATTTGAAGGCAGACTTACGCCAAAATGGTTTTAAGCCGAGACTATAGCCTTTGTCGCAATGTTTCTACAATTTGCTTACTTTGGGCAACTTCGAAGTATTTCATGTAGACCTTTAGAAAGTTTGGCAATTCCTCCTTATTCATTAGCAGGGCAATGTGGAGACAAACTCCAAAAGTTGCACCCGCCACCCAAAATGTTAAAAACGGTTTGACCCATTCCGGCTCGGGTTCAGCAGCAGCGGATATTTCGTTTACAAATGTTATTCTGATGAGTCTGAAGATCATCAGAATGGTGTACAAAACAGTTGCCACCGCGTTAATCCACCAAAACAATTGCCTTATTGTTGAGCTGGTTACCACAGGCATACCTGATTTCCTATCCCAAACGTAGGGTATACTGCTAAATCTGCTTCCCCACAAAAATCCTTTGGGAATGTATTTGTTGGCAATTGGCCCAACCATTTTGAACAAGTAAAATCTATTCTCTTTCGATTTCGCCTTCTTTGCTACTCCAGAACGAAGAAGAAAAATGGTTTGTATTGTACAGTTTTGGAAAAATAACCTGGTGTAGAAGTGGCTAAATACCTATTGAAAGATATCCACTTTAGGCAGCTGAACTCAATTATTCGACTAGCAAATAAATAAATAATTATTATTTTCCGTATAAAACCGTTTACTTTGAATTCATTATCTTTTACCAAACTGTGTAATTAAAGGATGTTTGTGAAAGAGACACCCCATCTAAAATTTCCCTAAAAAACGAATACAAGACTTCAGTATTAACATGCTTAACCAAAATTAAAATAACACCTGGTAATGGTAATAGGTTTATTTCCACATCTAAAAGTGAAATACTGTCCACGAATGGACACTACTTTCTACTAAATTATACATAAATGTACTAATCTAAGATAAAATCAGATTAAATGAATATGCCATAGCAATACATATATAATATTACGATTGTTCAGTATCCATTTACGTAATCCAAACTGGAAGTAAATTAGATTATACTTCAACACAGGTACCTGGTTCCATAACTGTAAAGCACTATACTGACAGCAGTTGCTAAAGAGGGACGATGAGCGTAAACCAACTGCCTTTTATTGCTTCGTCGTTTACGTTCTTTACTATGTAATGCCTCTAATGTAGTACTGAGTTTGGCCGCCTCTTCAAGAAACGTTGTCGTCATAGATAAATTAAATAGATAGTTCTGTCAGGCACAGTTAATATGCTGGCTAAGAAAACCACTACCGTAAATTCTTTTACTACGTCTCTATTAATACGCGGGTCTCCAATAATACGCGGGTCTCTAACAGTACGCGGGTCACTGGAAGTATTTTCGTTATTTAAGTGTACAGAAATTAATGTAAACCTAACTCTTAGCCACTGAATAGCTTGAATTAAATGATACATACTTTTAAGTCGCTTAAAAGTGTCAAAATTCTTGTTTTTAGCCTGTTTATTGCAACTAAATTCAGAGTAGTAAAACGGCTAGTTTGAATAATACGCGGGTCTCTGATTGCACGCGGGGGTCCGAGGGGCTGAATCGAATAGTATGCGGGCGTTCTATTAAAGAATTTACGGTACTATATTATATAATTTTTTTCAAATTGGTTTCCTGTTCTCTACTGTATTGTAGTTTAAAAAACAATTACTGCAAGCATTATTAGGCTAACTAACTTGTCGCAAAGCCTCATTTAATAATACAAGTTTCTTACAACAAAACGTAGGTGTAAAACAGTGGAACGTTTGAAGTGACGACAAGTTACTTGCGTGAGCTTATTTGAAAATTTTGTGTGATCTTAACTATTAGTTATGCCTGTAAAACCCTATGCAAACATACTGGTAAAAATTAAACCAACGGTATAAATTGTAAAGAGCGTGTTCCATGAATTATAAAAAGTTGTTTTGTGGACAGTTGACCATCGGAAGTTATTCTAATTGGAAACAAGTTTATGGGTAGTTGAGGTAGAACCCACTTAAAAATAACAACTAAGACGCAGATTATTTCGGCAAGAATGTACAAACAGACAATGAAAATGCCACATGGATCTGCTGAAATTAATTTCTTCAATTTCGAGCTGCTTTTCTGTGTTACCTTGGACGGATTCTCCCCCGGAAAATGGTTTGAGTTAAAACAAAAGACTAGGTTACTTCCACTTCATCAGCAAGATATTTTGATAATTTTCAGTTTATTGGTTCTTTGTTTACTGTGGTAATTGTTTTAAAAAACAGAGGGTATATGGGGCACTACAGGAATTGATCAGCAAGTGTAGGTTCAAACGCCCACACTTTGTGTTTAACTCACTTGAAACAATTTCGAAATGTTTCGTGTAGACCTCCAAAAAGATTGCAACTCTTCTTTATTACTAGGTCAAGTTGGAGGCAAACTGCAAAGATAGAGGCCGCCACCCAAAATGTTAGAAAAGGCTTAACCCATTCCGGCTCATTTTGAGCAGCGGCGGATCTTTGATTTACAAATGTTATTCTGATGAGTCCGAATATCATCAGGACCGTGTACAAAATTATTGCCACCACGTTAAGCCACCAAAAACACTGCCTTATTTTTGAGCTGGTTACCACGGGCATCCCTGATTTTCTGTCCAAAACGTAGGCACTGCTCCCTAATGTATATCCCCATAAAAATCCTTTTCGAATATATTTATTTGAGATTGGCCCTACCATTTTGAATGAATGATGGAATAAATTTTGTTGTGACTCCTTCTTCTACTTTTTTACACTCCGCTGAAAGCATTGTATAGTAGTAAACGTCCTAAATGTGATCGGTCCCCAAATGTGAACACCGGCTGTCGTTTTTGAACCGGTGGTGGCAAAAATTTAAGTTTGGTTGCAAATGAGAAAGCCTATCCACTCGTCTCGTCACTACATAATTTGGAAGTTCCTGCTTAAAAAATTAGAAACGTAAAAATTCGACAAAGCCAAAATTCAATTTTTCCTTTGTTTCAAATTCAAAATGGTTGAATTCAATTTTTAATATTTTGGTTTTAATCAAGTCTTTTTTTTTCACTGACGATATTCACGTGTAGACAGGTTCTTTAGGTACTATTTCAAGACAAAGTGCTTGATTTTATGTTTTCGTGTTGGTGGCAAATTAAATCGAAACGAAAACAGCCTAAAAATGGGGTAAGGTCCTAAATGTGATCACCCCTTGTTTCACTCATTTGAACAAGGTGAGAGGTGTAAAAATGCTTTAAATAGTTTTTGCTTGTACAGCAGTGCCACGTTGCTTAATATATTTATGTTTGCTATTACTTATGACTGATATTTTTGATAGCAAAGTGCCATAAATATCCCCATATACTTACAATACAAACTGTAAATCGAGAAAAGAACGGCATTAATTTTAAGTTTTGCACAATAAATTAAAAATTTTGTTCATAAACAATACGCAGGTATTTGTAGAAGCTGTTGCCTCCTTGATTATACTATGTAAGTTTCTGTTTTGGTTACATTTTTAGGAAACTCGCAAAAAATGTGGTTACGATTATCAACATTTTTGTTTGAAGCTTAACTACGTCAATTGTCGCAAGATTGGAATCAAAACGTGACCGAAATCTATGTAAAATGCAAAATGATATTTAGGAGCACGTACAACCCTGATTTGCAGCGAAATCTTTTGGTTTTCCGCGTGTTCACATTTAGGCTCAAGCTCAAGTTCGACAAAAATGAAAGTGATCACATTTAGGACAGTTAGTACTACATTAGCTTCTATAGTAAATAGTTTTAGAAAAGAAGCTAGTGTATAACTTGTTATAATCCTGCCCAAAGATAAAATAACGCTTAATTATTCGATTAGCAAATAAATACGTAATATCTTTGAAATCATAGTAACTTATATAAAACTACCAACATGTAATTGAAGGGTTTGTGTGGAAAGTGGGTCGTTTATTTTTCCAAAACAATTATTATTTTGAAATACAAATATTAGTACCTGGGAGTCGTTAAGGTGACGGCATTATTGTCACATTTCAAAAATAAAACACACATAAAATGTTATTACGATTGTTAAGTATCCATTTACTTATTTTAAACTGAATGCCAATTAGATTAAACATCAACACAGGTACCTCTAGAGCTCCAATCGGTCCGGTGCGGTACGGGAAATGCCATTTCCCGTACCGAACCGACATAATTCTTTCCCGTACCGACTTTTCGGGAACAGGAAACTCATTTTCCTTTCCCGTTCCCGTACCGTACCGTACTAAGTTTCCCGGAAAATTCCGGATCACAATCCCAAATATTTTGAACGTGTTTAATTTAAATTACGCGTTAAGCACGAGTACTTCTAACGTCTAAAATTGATATATTTAATGATTTTGAACAATGCTGGGATCATCGAAACTCTTGTTTTTAGCCTGTGTATTCCAACTAAATTCAGAGTAGTAAAACGTTTAGTTTGAATAATAAGGTCTCTAATAATGCGAGGGTCTCTAATTATACTCGGGGGTCCGAGGTACTGAATTGAATGAATTTACCCTAAAGTAAAGGCATTTTAACATTTTAAGCAATGATGAATCACATTGTGACATCGTTGAAATTAAGTATTATACATACATTAACCGGGAGAGATCGCCATATAAAAAAATATGAAGTCCATTTTTGGAGCTAAACGTTTTACGTCTGCTACGTATATACTTTTATTTATTTTATAGTACTTTACAAAGTTCATCTAGTATTGCAAAGGGCTTTAGAATGTTTTACAGAGCAACCTTCAATTTGAAAGCTTATTTAAAATACTGTAATCAATTAATGCTGTTTAAACATGAGCGGATTTTGCATAAAACTCATATTTCAAGTAAAGCTAAAAGTAAGAAAAGATAAAGTCACAATAAATTACTAATATTTATTATAAGCAGATTATTTTACAATTTGGCTATATGTAACTTTCTAGCTGCAATTGTAGCACGTGCCTCTGCCGTCTTCTGCCTCTTAATGGTTTTTTCTGTCCTTTGTTCTTCACTGATTGAGACTGGGACTGGGACAGAATACACCGACCAAAAATCTCACTCCAGTCCCTTCCCTTGGAGCATTCTATGTGATGAGCTGGGACGCTTAGAATGCTTTTATCCGACGAGCCAACTTTTGAAAAATGGTTTTGTATCAATTTCTGATGTAGCAAATATTCCGTTGTCAATTTTGGCTCCGCCTTTAACTCAGTTTCCAAGGAACTGTCGTCGTAATAATCCAAAAAATTGTTTCCCGCACTCGGCATAGCTATGACACTTGTCCAAAGTAGAAAACCAATGGCAGCTGTCCAACTTCCAAGAATTTGATTTAGAGCCCTCATTTCGGAACTCTAGAATAATTCAAAACCAACACTTTATTTAAAGAAACTTTGATGCTTTAATTTTGAAAAAACAACACGAATTTTCCTTTTACCAGCTTTTGAATGAGATGGAATTGTATTGAAATTATATATCAATTAGCCGCGTGTGTGGTCACAGCACTTGCCTCACATTATTGTAAATGACTGGAATTTATTTATTGCAGCCGTTATATTTTATTTAATACACTTTTATCAAAGGAATTCTTCCCTTCAAGAGGGCATCTAAGCACATGGAAATCTGCATAGTACATATTATGTACCTTTATACATTTTTTGTATGTGTGTGTGTGCAACTATTTAATTTGTTATTGTTTTTGCAGTGTTTTCGTCGTTCAACTTCAACCTTTTGGCTCTGCATTGTATAATTGATAATTTATTTACAGGCTGAAGGTTACACACAACAACTAAGCCGCCACCAAGTTGTACGGCAACTATTGAGTAGATACGTTTTTTTGCAGGCCTCGTCGTCTACGACGAGTACAGTTGGTCCTTTGTATTATATGACTCTTTAATTATTTCCGTGGAAACTACGAAGGTTTGCACTGGGAAGATCATTTCGCATCCCCACGTTCAAAAGTGTAAGACAGACACAAAATTGAAATTAAAATTGAAAGTTGCTTGCATTGTACGATCAGTGTAACACTGCAGTGTCTTATTTGTGATGCGATGGAAAAGTTGACAATTTATTGGCGTCCGTAGTACATATCCTAGATTTGAGTACGAAAAAAAACAAGCAGGAACATTAATAATATTGTTATGTATTGTTGAAATCTGATTTGTTCCTATTTTCTATGAATACATTAGCAGTGTGTGTGTGTGTGTGTGTGTGTGTGTTCGTGGACAAAAAGTAGCTTAGTAATTGAAAATCATAAATTAAATGAATGCTTTATTTTTCCTGGTGAAGTGAAACACACGATAGTACTTACACTATAGCGCAGTTAAAAATAATTAATTATATTACCACTACAGCTACAACTACAAGAATTGGCTGCATTGCAAATTAAACTACTTTACAGTGTCTATAGGTATATCTATGAATATTTTAGCTTATCTCAACTTTTATCATGTAAAATTATGCAGGATTGAGACCAGTACAGTGTTGCTAGGTGACATAATTGCGTGATTGTTACCCAACACTTGTCAACAGCAACTCAAATGGGACATGGGAACACAATTGACATTTTCTAGGCTGTCTGGCGCCTCTTTGGTTAGTCTAATTTATTGAACTTTCAGGTGACACCCCAGCTTTTTTAACCCTTTTTTTAGACAACAAATAGATACACTTTGCTTTCAAGTTTTCAATGAACAAATATTTACGCTTAATTTAGCAGATCCAAATGTATTACTAAATTGCGTGTTTTTTCTTCTATTCTTTCAGGTAATAATTCTTCCATTCCGTCGTTGTTTCCTTTGCTTCTTAATCAGCGGCAATCTTCCGGATCTCCTTCGCTCTCTCGTCGCAGGGGGTGACGAGGGGGGTGTGACGGGCGGCGCCTTTGGTTTAAAACACCCGCCAAACAAAGCACTGAAAACTTGGTGGGCATTCTGGTCACACTTCCAGTTAAATAAGGGAACGTCCATTAAGCTTCTGAGGGAGTCGGTGGGACGAGATTTTGAAGATTCCTTGTTTAATTCCTGCAACTTTTTTAAAAGTGCTTGTTTCACTTGCGCTGGTCCAGAATCGTCCCCATTGACGGCCATTAATAATGCGGCCAAGTAACACAGGATGCCTAGAAGAACTGCCCTGGTGTGTGTGTGCATTGCTGCAAAACAAAATTACCACTTTTTATGATTATTAACCTTTTCGAAACGGTACTATTTTTAGTTTTACATCTTTTTGAAAGTGCTAAATTTCTTGTTCTGCAACTTTTTGAAAATGTTAATATCTTTTGTTTTATATCTTTTTTTAAGTGTTTATTTCTTGTTCTGCATCTTTTTCAAAGTCGTAATTTGTTGTTTTTTGACCTTTTTGAAAGTGCTTATGTATTGTTTTGACCCTTTTGAAAAGGTTAATTTCTTGTTTTACCTCGTTTTGAAAATGTTAATTTATTGTTTTGAACTTTTTGCAAATCTTAGTTACTGGTTTTGAGTGCTTTTGAAAGTGTTATTTCTAGTTTTGACCATTTTGAAAAGTGAATTACTAGAAAAAACATTTTTGTAAAGGATTCTTTCCATGGTTTCCCAGGGTAGCAAATAGTTTAACCGGCCTATACCAGAAAACCAAGTTTTCACAGGATAACAGCACACAGAAAATAATAAAACTAATTTTAATTTACCTGTTTTGTAAACACTTTATAAAAACTACTTTCAATCGCTTTTGTCTTAGGCAGGTTAGTGTAGAGTGCACATTTAAAATGCCATGGATTTTTATGGCAACGCTTGTATTTATCGTATTTCATTGTTGGGCTTTTGCTAATCGGAAATACGGAACTATTGAGCAACAATGACAAGTTCAAACTGTACTGTCTGTCATCGATAATGTGTCTTAAGGCAAAAAGCAGTTCAATAAGCAATAATAATCAATGCAAAAGGATGTATTGTCGGGGTACGAGCTCTAGTCCATTGTGAAGGAGGGACTTCTTCGATTTGTACCAGCAAAAAGTTGACGTCT
>JAQFZC010006699.1:0-12175 GCA_034695205.1 Dicyrtoma fusca
GACGTGACCGAAGTTTTAAAATCAGCGCCAAAACAAGTGTTCGTCGTTGAGTTCAAAAAGGCTTCGTTCTCAATGGGCATCATTAAGATGAGCCCTGCCTCAATGTGGGTAACAAACCCTTTGGCTTCGGAAAACATGGTTGAGTGCCAGCAAGAATTATTTAAGCGGTCTCACATCGATTTGTATGAAGGTCACAACATTGACCCCCGATTTAAAGACTATGTCCTTGGTATATACAAGAAAGCAATTAGCCATGTTTTCAAAGATGCAAAGAACTTCCCTGTTGACATAATTTTCGTGGGTGACACCACATTTGGAATTTTATTAGAGCGCATTGCGCTGACTATCCTCAAAGGAAATGCGATCGTATTTAACACTGAAATCAGCCCACTTTTAGGTGCATCACTATTTGCATCGAAAAATAGGCTTCCGCCAAATATCCAGATTCACGATTCAAGTCGATGCAATCTAAAACTTACATTGCATAAGGATAATGGAGACTTGATAGCGCCCTTTCAATATATGGGCAAACAAATTGTAGAAGATTGCATATTTCTAAAGAAATTTTGTGTTTCACTTGATAGCAATCATCGCCCAGTCAGCTTCCTTGTTAGTTTGAAGGAAGTGTTTAATAGTGATGATAGTGTAGCCGAGGCGTGCCTCTACCAACTCACTTTTACGTTGCGAAAAGATGAATCAAGGCTGTTCAAATCGTATGACTTAGCCACCAAGGTCAACTCAAAGGTCAAAGTTTATTTCGACATCAAGGGATGGGTGAGTAAAGACGGGATTTATAGTTTGACTGCTGATCGTGATTTTGATCCATCTGAGTTTCCAAGGGTGAATGACGTCATTGACATTGACATGCAGAGAAGTGATAATGTGACCTGCCAAAATAGTTGTCAGAATCCTTATGGAAATGACTTCGACAAGTTAATGAAATATTTCAAATGGCATGCAAGACAGCCAAGGCAGAGAGAGACGTTTGTCTGACCGTTTTTGCGTAAATTATTTAAACAAATTAAGTATTATAGATACAGAAAGTAAATAAATACAGATGACATTTATAATATTATAATCACGTTTATTTCATTATTTTGTTAAGTATATGTAGGTATATAATTTTTAGTACAATTTTCTGTAAATACATAAAGGTAAAACAGTAGACAGTGTTAAAATAAAAATCTGGAATAAAAATGCAAATATTTTACTTGCAAAAAATGTTCTTTCGTATCCCAATGCCTTCAATTACAGATTTAGCCTGAACTGGCAAACCAATCAATTACCTAATACAACTTAATCCATTATAAAGCAGGGCTCGTGTTTGTTTTTGACAATGTGTCAAGCATAAAAGCTAAGTATAAATATTTACATTGATACTGCCTGCTGCCTGCCTGCAATAATTACGCTCTCCTTCCTACATTCACTTTGACAATCCCATTCAATTTTTCTAGGGCATATGTATATACACAACATTACAGTAAATATGAGCTTGCTTCGATCATACAATAAAATACATATCAAATTCAACACTACAGAACTACTGTTCCTCGGTAGTAAAATCAGGCTAAGTCATTAAAATGCCATTTAATTTCTTAAAGTATTTCTCACCAATACTAAAAATCAAAATAGCTATTGTGCTCTGTATAACCTCACTGATACCCGAGCCATCATTGACATTAAATGTAATCAACGTTAACATTGAAAGTCTGAGCGCCTATGAGGAGGCAAAAAATTCTCATTCAAATTCGAAAACTCAATACCCCCCTTCACTTAGTGACCTGGTCAAAAGCGAAGACATCAAAAAAATAAGGAAAGATCTGCCCGATTTCCAAAGGCCCGACTTTAAACAAATTCCGTATCTAATCCAGAGGGTAAATTTGGACTCTGGCATCACAGAATACTTACTGCCACCTGAAGAACCCGGACAAGCTGAAGCCCACGTCGCATTTTCCCGCCATTCCCTAGACACGCATTTGTCAGTTCTTATTTTCCCCACGGGACATTTTAAATGGCAACAGCCAGTAGATCGAAAGTACGTCGTGTTGAGACGGCATTCCAAGAAAACACCCATTTATTTTTTTACCCTGGCTTATGTAAGGTAAGTCTTTTCATCAGTCGGCAGCTTAATTTAAAATGTCATCCAGTATTCCAACGAAAAATTTAGTTTCGACATTAAATTTTTTCAGGCAAACAGGGGTGCAACGCTTCATAGAGTGGTCCATCGAGGAGCTGTCCCACCACACACAAAAAACAAAAATAGAGCAAGAAATCTGCCGCGGTGAAATCTGTGACCTTCCCGAATGGATCCTGGGCACTTGCACCATCGTCAGCAATAAATGTAACATAACGCTGGACAAATTTGAAAATGAGACTATTTACCGCCAACTCAAAACCGAGGAAATCGACGATCCGGATGACGACAGCCACACTTTGAATTTTAACGGCGGTAGCAGCAGTTCCGAATCCAGCGAATATACCGAAACCGGTGCCGAGACCGGCACCGACGCTGAGCCTTTGTTTCAGTATGGTAGACGGCGCAAGCGCAGTGAGCCACCTCACATCCTACCCGCGGCAACAAGCGAGCATATCCCCTCGTCCCTTGACCTTCTATTTTTGAATGCACCCGCTCAAACACACTTTCAAATTAAGGCTCATGCCAAGCGTCAAAGGTCACAGCGATCTCTAGATTCCGCCCACTCAAAGGGGAAGCATGACCACAACCACAATATTGAAGAGATCCTCCACATTTTAAAATGTCGAAATTGTCAAAAACTTGGTAATTTTTATGGTGACTTGGAAGAGGAAGTTGCCTTTAATCACGTGCTGGGTGAAAAATTTGGGAAGCAGTTTAACAGCACAAAAATGAGGCACTGGCGCCGTTTTCCTTGGATGAAAAGACCCACCACCAGAGTTCCCTATATTGGCTATGGGGATTGTAGTTACATTTCAATCCCGCCAGATTCAAAGAAGCCAATTTCGAATGAAATGGACGATGTGATTGAATTCTACCTGGACACCCTTCGTTTGGAGTGCAATACTGTCTTAAAAAATGAGATTCGGGGATGGCTTACTTCAAAAATACGCTTTTTAAGGATTGTGCAAGACCTTTCGTTCGAAATAATTCCCAACAGTAAAATCCTCAAATACTCAATGCTTACCCCGCCAGAGTTTGAAATGCTGATGTCTGCCCTTTTATTCTTCAAGTATAGCTCCGTCTACCGTGGGGATACGGCAAATAAGTCTCCAGGGAAACTTCTACTACTTGGCCATCCACTGTCAGCCAAAGTATCCTTCCTCACCAAAGTTTTCATGAAAGTCATCGACTGCGCAAATCGATACTTGCAACATCACATGATCAAAATAAGCCAGTCACTGGCGCGGAATTTGAAGGACAAGTTTTATGCATTGATGCTTGAGAAGCGCTTTATTCACTTGAAGAAGGCGGCCAGACAAGCTCATTTGAATAAGGAAAACTATCGGGATAGAATTCAAATTATGGCGCTCAAAGAGTTTTTACTTTATGGGCTAAGTCCTATTTTTAGAAGTGGGACTTCCACGGAGGTGGCTTTCAAAAGTTTTTATCAGCTCAATGAAAATCGAATTCGGTTCTTGGTACATAGCTATGGGATAGATGCGCCTCAAAATAAATGAACTAAAATACACATCAAGGCAGTCCTCAGTATATATTAGGTTAATTTTGGGCACCTGTGCGTTTTTAAAAAGGCCCATAATTTCGTCTACCCGATCGTTAAAATTATATTAATGTTGTCTGATAGGGTGCCCTGCGTAGCATTTAGCTAAATTTGCTATATGATTTTAATTGATTACTAAGTAGGCAACAGATCCAGTTTTATTGTTAAGAACAGTTGAATCAACTCAAATTAAATTAAAAGAAATAAGTAATATTATAGTCTAAGAATACAGTGTAAGGAACATCCGTTTAATAATATTGTATCTTTTATAATGAGTATTAAAAAGTAAACAATCACTGACAATCAGCAACATAATTTTATTATGCTTCTACTTCTAGCAATGGTTTACTAAAATCAAAAACATTTACTTTTTCCATGTTTTTTTGGTAATGCTTTAAGAAATCGGCGATAGGCCCAGTACTTTGACTGCTATTCAGATCCAGAAACGTTACGTCCATAATTTTGCCCTTCGAGCCAATCGGATTTTCACAAATTTCTACATTCCAAGTAGAAACAACGAGTCCGTTATCCGCATTGACTGTAACGTAGTGCCTAGCTCCTCGTGTGCCACCCATATTTCGAGATCTAAAGGTCAAAGGGGTCAATTCGATGGTTTCGTTTACCATCGGCATCCTCAATAACTTTGAGAAGTCCGCAGACCTAGACATCACGCTCTCCTTCAATTCCTTGTCCAGTTTTGCAATCATGGATTTTATTTCTGGGGTGACTGGCTTCTCCAAGGGCTGGAAAAATTAAATGCGATTAATTAGTCTGGTCAGACTTACGGCTTATTTTTAAAAAATGATTGATAAACCTACTTTTGTTACTGGGTGCCATTTGAAAAGTGATGCAAAAGAAATTAGATCCAGGGCAATTATGCAGAACAGAAGAGATTTTTTCATCATTGTTTCTGTTTGATAATTTTTGACTGCTTCGTTGGAGTAGCGTTTGCTTTTAGCTTCAGTGTAACTCAAAGGTCTAAAGGAGCAAATGATTTAAGCTTTTCGAAATAAATATTATTAAAATAAGTTAAATTACGTAAAGCTCTCGGATGAGCTACTGTCGTATCCTTCTTCAAGCAATGACAATATTGGATAAAGGCTTGATAGTCGAATGTCAAATTCCAATAATAAAAAGAAAAAATAAAGTTTTTAAATGCGTTTTTAGTCTTTTTAGTATTGCTTTTATAATTTACAATGGAACTTGAATTTACACCTACCATAAAATATGCATTATGAGTCATATGGTTATACAACCATCACCGTCTGAAGTAATTTAATTGATCGTGTCATGTGTTTTCAATCATTCTACATTTGTGTTATTCACAGTGCATTGTAAATAAATTCGGGAGTTCTAAGAACAATTCGCAAGGGGGAAGGTAACACAATTGGTATTACGGAAAGAGCATTGTAAATTGAGTGAGATCAGCCTCAATAAAATAAACCATGGTCATGGCCGCATTAATTTGCAGTTGAGAAGTGGAAAAATATTAGTTTGCTTATGCTAAATGAAACAGTTTACAATTGAATGCTGTAAAAATAAATAAAAACTTAATAAATAAACTTAATCCTTCGATACAATATTTTTCAGTAATAAATAAAGTTGAGTCTGAAGAAAAGAACAGTAAACGATAAAGTTTTGCCCACGTCACAAAAGAAATTACTTATTTCAACCGAGTAATTCGTTTGGCAGCAATGGTTTTCTCCAGTCAAAAAGATTGAGCTTGTTCTGGTTCATTTTCATGTATTTCACCATGTCCGCGATAGGACCGGTAGGTTGGGTGCTCCGCATATCCAAGGGATAAACGTCATTAACCTTGATCTTCTTAGCACCTGTTTCTTCAAGTTCTACATCCCACGTGGAAGTCATCATGCCGTCATCCGCATCCAAAGTAATGTAGTGTCTCGTGCTTCGACTGCCGACCCTTCGAGATCTAGATGTGATTGGTGTCAATTGAAACGTGGGTACAGGCAGAGGTATCCTGAAAAACTTCATCAGTTGAAGCCAAGTTATTGTTAACCTTTCCTTCAATTCTTGATCCAGTTGTTTAACCATTGCCTTTATTTCTGGAGTGACCGGCTTCTCTGCACTCTTCATAAAATATAAATGAGTTAAATTAGTCCGATTGAGCAGGGAAGCCAGAAATAATGCTGCAGATCATACAAATTGTCCTACACTTACGTGATGCGGAGGTGGAGGGTCGGAATTAGAACTGACAAACGACGGAAAATTAATAATATGCACAGCAATGATACAGACAAAAAGGGGTTTTTTCAACATTATTTGTTAAATAAAACTTAAAGCAGTTTTATCCTTATGTTTGTTGGTCTCACTCCAATATGTAAACGATGGATATAGCGTGTATCGTATTTTACTGTATGGCTGAAATTAAAGTCACGTTGGAGTTCAAATAATTACTAATTGCGCGTGTCTGCCTTGCAAACAATTCGAATAATTCTATTGTTTAAAACCTATTGTACTAATAATTGCTATGCTTCAGATTAGTTGTAAGACGAAGCCATAGTGGAGCAGGGTATAAAAGAAATTCGAAGCTTTATGATTTTTTCAAAAGTATTTTCTAGCTCCTTTACGGATGTATGACCATCTGTAGTCTATGTAGGTACATATCGTCTCTTAAGAAGCAAAACGATGTACATCCAGTTTTTGCTAAAAGCAAAATGACGCATATCCACAAACTCTTAAAAGCAAAATGATGCACATCCACAAGTACACGCATGGATATGCATCATTTTGCTATTAAGAGTTTTTGGATACGCATCGCTTTGCTTTTAGCCAAAAGTGGATGTGCATCATTTTGCTTCTTAAATGACGATATCTAGCTATATATTTTGCAACCATTTTGTCGGGCTTGTTACGCAGCTTACTAGTCAGTTTGAGAAAATTAAGGATTTAAATTGAATCCAAAGTAAGTTTTAGATTGACGTGTTTTGCCTCGTGCTCCCCTAACCCCTAACTAAAAGCGTAAGCGTTCTTACAAAAAGGAACTCAATGTCATAATATTTTATGCGCACTTATTTTTACACGGGCTACCATTATTACAGAAAACGGAAGGAATAAACAATAAAATCGCGATTAAGCTAGAAGCTATGAAATTGTCGTTATTGATAGATACAATTAAGCAAAAGTAATCCACAGCTGTACATTCGCATCAATGCGCAATGTTCAGCATTTTATGGTCGTATGTAGAAATTGGAACTGTGCATGTCTTTATTTTGGGCATTTTTTAGAGTGTACATACATGGGCGCCCTTAAAACGTACGATGGTAAAATTTTAACCACAGTAATAAAACTTTTAGTGAAGTAAGAACGACGCCTTGTAATGGTTTCGTTGCCCTCAGCAAATCTGTCAAATATTGTACCTTGACTAGCAAGTCAAATAATTACATTTTAGTAATTGTCTATTCTAGTCAAGTTTTTCCTAAATAATCACTGCCTCGTCTATTCAGGTCGTGTGAATTGGCATAGGAGGACGATGAGCTAGTCTAGTCAAGTCTATTTACAAAACGTGTCTCGTTTAGACTATTAAAATGAAGTTTTTTGAAAGCAAAAAAAGGCTAGTCAATCCTAGACCAGTTACGACTATTTGACTAGATTTGGGTCGCACTTGTCCAACAATCTTTTATCACACATGTACCATCTTGATAAAAATGATTCAACCATTGTAAATTTGAAACTTAGTCCCAGTGACTCCCAAAAGTTTTCCCCCTTTTCCAGTCAAATCAAATCAAAATCTTTTTCCAATCAAATCAATAAATCACGTCACAAGTTTTGAAAAAGCAAGTAAGTCGAACGTAGACAAACAACAAGCAGCCCAAAAAAGCAGCAAAGTCATGTCAAGTCAAATCAGACTATAATTACTAAGGCAGTACTGGTGTAGCAACCGTTGCCAAGCACATAGAGTTTATATAAAGCACCCCTATTAATTACATGCTGAGCCAGCTGAGCTTTTAAGTTCTCTAATGGAATGGCGAAATGATGTAAACATGCTTGTTTTACCACTTCTAGCCCCAGAAGGCCCTGGAAGCAGTACGATTAGAATAGTACTCTAACCGAACCGAAACCGTAGCTCGTGGTTCGGTTGGGAAGTCCAACCAAACCGAAAAAAATTATGACGGTTCGGTTGAAGGATCAAACCAAACCGAACCGTATCTTCGGTTAACCGTAAACCGAACCGAACCAACCGAACCGTAAGAAACCAAAAATAAAATAAACCATGGTTATGGCCGCATTAATTTGCAGTTGAGAAGAACAGGCGGGCCAAAGTTTTTTCCAACATATTTCCCTACAAGTGATGGGCGCCTAGCTTACAGAACGGCTTACATTGAAGCCTATTCAGGCCTATTTCTATTCCTTGCAATTGAATTACGACTATTAGCATGGTCTAATCTAAATCAAGGATGCTTGATTGAATGAGTGTTGAATCTGATACTACTAGCGGTAACGATTTACTAACAAAAACATGTTGGACGCAGTTTGCCTCAAACCCACTATAACAAAATGTGATAAATATGCACAATGGTGTAAAAATTTAAGACAAAAAACATTAATTTGCTCATGGTCATTGTAAATACTTAGTAGTTTTAATATTACAAACAGTTTACAGCCGAATACTGTAAAAAATAATTAATAATGCTGGATGCATAGACATAATTCTTCGATACAATATTTGTTAGTAATAAATAAATAAAAATCTGAAAAAACAGCATTGAAGAATAAAGTTTTGCACGCGTCATAAAAAATATTACTTATTTCAACCTAACTGGTTGGCAACATTGGTTTTCTCCAGTCAAAAATATTGAGTTTGAGCTTGTTCATTTTCATGTAGTTCACTATGTCCGCCACAGGGCCAGTAGGATGAGTGCTCCTCGCGTCCAACAAAGAAACGTCATGAACCTTGACCTTTTTAGCGCCTGTTTCTGCAAGTTCTACATCCCACGTGGTAGTGATCACGCTGTCATCCACATCTAAAGTAATGTAGTGTCTCGTGCTTCGACTACCGACCCTTCGAGATCTAAATGTGAGCGGTGTCAGTTTATACGTGGGTATATACGGAAGCGGAGGTATCCTGAAGAATTTCATCAGTTGAAGCCAAGTTGTTTTTACCTGTTCCTTCAATTCTTGATCCAGTAGTTTAACCATTGCTTTTATTTTCGGGGTCACCGGCTTCTCTGCACTCTATATAAAGTATAAATGAGCTAAATTAGTCCGATTGAGCAGGGAAGCCAG
This sequence comes from Dicyrtoma fusca, assembly GCA_034695205.1. Lineage (NCBI taxonomy): Eukaryota > Metazoa > Arthropoda > Collembola > Symphypleona > Dicyrtomidae > Dicyrtoma > Dicyrtoma fusca. The sequence continues at coordinate 8,943 of JAQFZC010006699.1, forward strand.
AAATAATGCTGCAGATATCTCAAATAATCCTAAACTTACGTGATGTGGAACTACAGTGTCGGAATTGGAACTGACAAACGACGGAAAATTAATAATATGCACCGCAATGATACAGACAAAAACTGATTTTTTTAACATTTTTATTTGTTAATTAAACTTGAAGTAGGTTTAGCCTTGTATTTTTCGGTCTTACTCCAACATGTAAACGATAGATATAGCTTGTATCGTATTGTACTGTATGGCTGAAATTAAAATCGCCCTGGAGTTCAAGTATGTAATTATTAGTAATTATTGCGCCTGTCTGCATTTAAAAAGAGTAGAATAATTCTATTGTTCAAATACTATTGTATTAATAATTATTACCATAAAAAATTCGATTGCTTCAGATTAGTTATAAAAAGAAGCCAAGTGGAGCGAGGTATTAAAGAAATATGAAATACAAAACCTTACGCTTATGTAAAAATTATTTTTTAGCAACTTTACAGATGTGTGACTAATCTAAGCTATGTAGGTACATAACAAAGTAACTAAATATCTTGCAAACTACATTTTATTGGGTATGTTACGCAGCTAAGTTTGAGAGAATTAAGGATTTTAATCGAATCCATTGTAAGCTGTGGATTGACGTGTTTTGCCTCGCACTCCCCTAATTTATAAAAGGGTAAACGTTCTTACAGAAAGGAACTCAATGTCATACGAACACTTATTACGACGCGTGCTACCATTATTACGGAAAACGGAACACAATAGACAATAAAATTGCGATTACATTAGAAACTATTCAATTGACGTCATACATAGGTTCTTACGACTAAGCAAAAGTAATCCATAAAATTCGCTGTACATTTGCATCAATGTTCAGTGCCTTATGGTCGTGTGTACATATAATTATAGAAATTGTAACTGTGCATGTCTTTATTCCTCTAATGGTGGCTCTATGGCTAAATGGCTACATAAGCGCGTGTAAAATGTTAAATGGTAAAAAGTCCCAGTAATAAAACTTTTAGTGAAATAAGAATGACGCCTTGCAATGGTTTTGTTGCCCTAGGCAAATCTGCCCAAAATTCTATCTAGTCAAGTGTATGCAAGTCAAATACATCTTTGTATTGTCTATTCTAGTCAAGTTCTTCCTAAAAATACCCTACATCGTCTAGTCAAGTCATATGAATTGGTATGAGAGAATGATGAGCTAGTCTAGTCAAGTTTAGTTAAGACTATTTAAGTGTTTTCTTAAAACACCAGAAAGTCTAGTCAATCCCAGTTAAAGTGAACTTTAACACTCATATAGTGTCTAAAAGTTAAAACCACTAAAATATGAAAATAAAACAAATGAATTTAAAGTTTAGTGTCGGGTACGTAAATTTCAATCACATAATTTAATTATTATTAAATTATTATTAATCAGTAATAATTTGGAAGTAAATTAATAGCCACTAGTACTATGCTTAACAAAATTCATTGTTGGATTTTATTTTGCAGTGCTGCAACAGTTGAACTTATATTTCCCTTTCTGCCCTTCACACTGACTCGCTCCAGCAACTTGTGCCGAACCCGGACATCTACTTTCACAGGGTGTCCACCAACAAGTTTTTGGATTTGAATTTTGAGGCACTTCTGGTCCATTGCTGGATGTTCGATTTGCTGTTTTTTTTAATTAAAAAAAAGTATTAAAGGTATCAATTTTATTTGTTTTAAATGAAAACTACCTATATTGTACAGGTATTATATACTTATTACTAAAAAATTCTTACTTGGTGACAAAATATTTTCATTGGGTGCAACGGTGGTGCTGGGAGTACTAGGTTTATTGGATCTGAATATTCCAAAGAAGTCGAAGCCTTGGCTCAATTGGACGCATCCGAGCGTCAAAAGGAGGGCCACGAAAAACAAATTTTGAAATCTCATTCTGTCTGCTCGTCAGCTGCTTCTGTTATTTTTGAGCTCAATTTCAGAAATGAACTGCAATCAAATTTTATAATACAAGTTTTGCTAAAATTAGTTTTAATAATTTACAAGGTACAAGCAACGCATTCACAGTAAAACTACACTTTTGCCACTACAACCATTCGATTTTGATACTTACTTTAAAATATATGATCAGAAATGAAATTCTTAACAGTTGGATGTGAAATTAAATTCAACAAATAAAGTAAAAGCAAGTATTAGTTATTGTAAAGCGGTTTCTGTTGACCCTTACCTTCAAAATTGACTGCTGAGTATTTATTTAGGCGTTTTTTGCTACAACTTGAAGATCACGAGCATAAAGCACAGCTCACTGCAGTATGATTCCTAGTACTGTTGTACTCTGTAAATTTTGCACTCTAATCTGCGGATGAAATGAATGTGTGACTTTTAGCCTTTACACTAGATTTTAGAATAATAATAAAAATGAAAGAACTGCGAAGTTTCTTGGTCTTGTAATAATTTCTACATTTTGTTTAGCTCTTAGTACTGCATACATGTATATACGGGATTATACGTAAAAAAGTAACGACTTTGCCACTCCTTAGTTCATTTTTCTTAGCTTATAGATGACGAATGTGCTGATGTTGGTTGTAAATTATAATCCATGTCTAAACGGTGTAGGGTCAGTGCGCCTAATTGTGACCATGTCAATATAGTTCTACTACTAGATATTTGAGATTTTTGCTTAACCTCTTCGAAACTGGGAAACCATGGAAATAATACTTTACAAAGTGTTTAATAATGTTTATTAACTTTTTCAGAAATTTCAGAACTAGAAATTACCGCTTTCAAACAGATCAAAACTAGGAATTAACGTTTTCAAAAAGGTCAAAACTAGAAATTCACATTTTCAAAAAGGTCAAAACTAGGAATTAACGTTTTCAAAAAGGTCAAAACTAGAAATTAATATTTTCAAAACGGTCAAAATTAGAAATTCTCGCTTTCAAAAAGGTCAAAACGATACATAACCAATTTTAAAAGGGTGTAAAACTGTGAATATTGCCGTTTTGAAAAGATCAAATAAAATAGAAAGTCTAACCTACACAAAGGTGTTCATACTAACTTTGTCTCACCATTTTTTTGGAATTGGTTGCAGTTGAAACTTTGAGTTTGATGTACCCTGTCACAGGGGCGTACGCGGAGCAATATCTGGGGTGGTGCACCAATATTATATAGTGCTTAAATGAGCCCTTGAAGTTAAACTGTTTTTTGATATCCCCCCCCAGTGTCAATAATACAAATGTAATTAATTTTTATTCTAGTCACAT
>JAQFZC010006700.1:0-12173 GCA_034695205.1 Dicyrtoma fusca
AAGGAGTCCATTCCCTAGGCCCCTACAGTAAGTAGTGGTCACTAAGGAGCACCAAAGGAGATTGGGTTTCAATCAACTATTCAGTGTCGTGTACCGTACAACACAGAGCCATACACGATTAGCAGGCAATGACCGAGGATTGAAGCCAGGTGTCTGCGGCTGGAAACCATTCCAGTCTGCAGTCCTAACCGCTCACCCAAGCACGCCTGCTTTTATTAGTATTATATTGCCGAGTTCTTTTCCTGACATTGTATCTCAGTAACACCAGTAAACTGTGAACGAAACATAATAACAATCTGACCATAAACAAGTTACCATGTGTATTGCTAAGCAGTAACTAATATTATACACTGAACCAAAAAAAGGGAATTTATTGCCAATTTATTTAAAACTAAACTAAATTAAGTAAATGCGGACGCGCATTAAAATCAGGGCTCTTGAAAGTACACCTGGGGAAAAAAGTTGGAAGCCTGTAGATAAACCATTTAAGGGTTGTTGATTCAACATTTTTACATTGAATCTACATAAAACGGTTGTAGATGTAACATGTTTATATAAATTCAATACAAATATGTTGAATCTACAACCCAAATTCAATGGTGTATCTACAGGTTTCCAACTTTTCTTTCCTCAGGTGTACTTTCAAGAGCCCTGATTAAGATGAACACTTGTGACGATGGCAATGGCAGCAGATTGACAGAAATATGAATGCAAGGGGAAGTAATAACTACCCACACTGGTCCAAGATGGATGATCCAGCATTGTTGATGGATTAGACTTGTGAATCAGAAACTTAGAATGAGCAACTCCGCAACTGGTTAGTGAGGGCAGGTGGGACAAGTGCAATTGAGTCAGACGACACAACTATATCGGTGTTTTGTGTTAAAAAACAAATTAACAGTTTAATTTTACAACTAGAATCAGCATTAAAATTCATTCTATGCCTTCATTTAAGTCTTGCAGTGGAGATGTATTTGTTTTACGAATTTATATTACTCAAAGAAATCACTTTTTAATAAATGGTAGTTAAACGTATAAATATTTACTGTTAAGTAATGTATAATCTTTTAACGTAAATATTTTTGGAATTCCTTAAGTATGTTGGCAGGACACATTTTATAATACAGTTAACTGTAATCATGTTATTCATTTCAAGGACTCAATTAACTATCACAAACGTTCTCTTATTTGATTTTCTATTACGATACTAAATGTTAATAAGCTATAGTAATGCACATTTAATAAAAAGCCATGTTTTAAAGAATCGTTAAAGCGATACAGTTCGCTTTACAGAACATGATGAGCTTTACAATAAGTTACTTTTAAACCTACACTAACAGCCTCGTAGTACATAATTAAATGGATGCCTAGAACATAGAGTAACCTTAATCATAATCGCAAGTCACATTTTTTCTCAACAACCAATCTGACAAAGATGTACATAATTACACAACAGTCTTAATTTAAAATTGTACTTGTAAAATCCGCTTACTAGCTTAGATTGGCACAATGAAGATTACATAATATAAGTGACACCAATTACACAATTCATTCAACAACAATAATTACTTTAAACTTCTCTCTTTAACAAGATTCTTGTCACACAATTTTTAAGGTTTTTAACAATTTACCTTACAATAATTGCAAGTGCTACCATTTCTCAACATGCACAACCACTCTGATGAAAATGTAAACACTACATAATAATACTAATAATGAAATGTGTTTCAACAACCTACTAGTTTTAAATTACATAATTATAAAGATTATAATGAGGGTTATCACATAATTCATTTTAACTATCAGTATACTATCCACATACAACTGTCTTTACTGCAGATCATATATTTTTTGAATACTGAAGTCTATTTTGATACTCAACTAAAATATACATTTAGTTGAAAATAGCGCTATCAAAAACTCACAATCGTTTCATGGTACACAACGAGCACTTTTACTATTTGAGTAATCACAATCAGATGCCTAATTTCAAAAGTCGGATACACAATCATCATCAATATACTTCAAACATTATATTCTTTTACTGGACAAACATTAACTAAGCACTTATTAGTTAGTCTGACTCGTCTTCGGAACGGCTATTTGGATCCGAATCCGGCTCCTCTTCTGAACTGTCGTCACTGTTAGCATCCATAACGTTTTCTGCAATTGCTGCTGCTGGATTTGGAATAATAGCTAAATGTCGGGCTACCCCAAGGTACCAAAGAATAGCAGCAACATGGGAGCACGATCCTACAACTCTTGCACCGCATTTGCATGTGCAGTAGTAACCAATTATTGCATTTACACCAGCACCATTTGGGTCGAATCTTATAAAACCTTTATGCATGGTAATGTTAGAGAAGCGTGATTTCATGTCAAACCGTAGCAAGTACTGGAAGTCATCATACTTATATATTTCATAACACCTACCAGCTACACCCTGTCTACCAATGTAACTTGGGGCTTTTCGAAGTTGATAGGAACCAATAGTAATACCTTCAAGATCTTCTTCACTGAGAAAGGGAAATTCCACTGTCGATGGATTTACCAATGTGTGTCCTTTTCTACGTTTCAAAAGGTTTTCTTGCGTAACAAATTCTTGAAGCTCGTTCTGGAGATTCATTTTATTCATCATGTCATCCGCCATCAGTCTGTGTTTATCTTGATTAGGCGCTATCGGAGGAAAGTATTGATTTGCTATGGCACATGCCACTTGCCACGGTTTGTTGAGCCCTCGTAAATACATATTAGGTATTTTGTTTCTAAAAAATCTGAAGACATTCTTCACTCTACCGTGTGATGCTTCTACCACCCATCGTATTTTGGTCACTCCTCTATTTCTATTAGCGTCCAGCGTTGAATGCTGCTTCTCTCCTCGTTTTAAAGATGACGGCATGACGACTCTAAAGCCTAGCTCTTCGCACTTTGCCCTTACATCTCTGTATCCACGATCAAAAACGAGTACAACTCTTCGATTTCCTGCGAATGTCTTAACATTAGCCAAAGCCTTCAACATGTGCCTGAAAATTGCTGCATCATTATTACCGCTATCAGTAAAATAAACTCTACCCATTTCAAGAATGTGTCCATCGGGCGCACATAAAGTGGTGGGCTTGACAAGATTGGTATACTTGTGTGGGCTGTAAGTCCGTTTTTGCACAGATTGATTTGATGATGATTGCAGATAAAGGTACGTAGCGTCACAAAGAATTACAACCTCATCGCTCTCTACGTTTAGTAATGCATCAGAAAGAATTGTACTATGCTGCTCCTTATAATCATCAAAGGTAATATGATCGAACCCAAGTTGTGTCTTCGCGTACTCTTGGAATAATCTTTTAGAAAGAGTTGAAAATATCTTGCTCACGGTGCTAAAATCAATTCCAAAATCTCGGGCTAATTGCTTGTGCGTGAATCCAGTTCGTAACTTGCACAAAAATATTGCTAGGTTTCGTTTTTTCATGCTTTCAGTAGTGCCCGTGATGTACTGTTTGTTATTTGAAAACAAATCTTCAAACTGGTTGTCATCTATGCCGAGGTAGTGCTTACAGTATGCCGCATTTCTGGCTTTGTTGGTGCTATCAAAATCCAAGTTTCCTTTAACTGGCTTGTACTTTACTTGAAATGCTCTGTCGCATTCATCCTTGTAAGACTTAGTTGAAATGTATGTTTTGCGGCTGCTGCTTTTTAAGATTTGAATTGACGATGAATTGAACAAATTCTCAGTTAGATGATTCTGGCAGCATCGAGCAGTCTTCGGTACGACGATGTTTGCTTTTGTAAAAGCATCCGCAATAGCGATTTTGGGAACCAGTTTCCTTCCAGCTTTCGATTTGCATACAATGCACATTCCTTGATGTTTGCTGGACTTGTACACTCGATTTACTCCGCCGGGCTCTCTTATGGTTCGGGAGGTTGATGTTTTGATTATTTGATAGCGACAATATTGGTAACACTTTTTGCAAATGTGTCTGTCTTGTTCAAAAACCTTTCCACAGTTCTCCAGTAAATAGTCTAAAAAAGAAGCATCTTGTGTGATCCTTATTTTAATTGCACTTGCACCAAAATAATCTTCGCACCGGAAACATTGGAACGGCTGCGCCACTGTGGGAAAATATATAAATGATTATTTTGTGCTGAACAAAACTAATGATACCATAATTCAGCCAATGCTCGTTGAAAGTAGAATGAAATAACGTCAAAACTGAATGCTGCAGTTGATCCGTAATGCAATAATCAATTTTCTATCAAAACAAGTTGTATTTTTGTACGAGCTTGATGGTTTGGGCTAGCTGCGAGGGGGGAGATGAGGGAATAGTGCACTATAGTGGCACCTACACCGAGCGGTAAAGCCCATACGTTGTGTCAGTACCGCAGCGGCTACTTTTAAACGTCGCAGTTGGCAGCAGCAGTGATTAGAAGAATTATTTAATTTAGCGGGTAAATAACCAAAGTAAGGGTAACAACTAGGGTTCGCTGAAACCCACATAGTAAAAAATTAAGTAAATGACAATAAACGGCAATAAATAACATCAAAAGGCAAGAAATAAATACTTAGCAAAGATGTCTATACAGATATGTCAAAATGAAATTAACATCAAATAATACAAGCTATTCGATGCAATTAAAGTTCTGCTATATTCTAGCAATCCTAATTAATAATTACAATGGCTTTGTTAGGGCTGGGTGGAACGTTTTTTTCTATAGAAGGTGTGTTTCTATCCCCTATAGCTCTTTACCTCTGCCACTGAACATGTAATTGTACTTTTTATTATTTATTTTAGCTGTAATACAAACATTCTACGTTTATAGCACGCCTTAAACATGAGGACGAAGGTTCGATTCCCGTTGGGTGCATTTGATTTTGTTTGGTTTTTGCGCTGTATTTTCTAGGAGACTAATTAGGATGGAGGATAATTAGGATTAACAAAACAAAATTAAATACACTGACCGGGAATCGAACCTTGGTCCTCATGTTTGAGGCGTTCTTTAAACGTAAAATGTATGGATTACAGCTAAAATAAATAATAAAAAGAACAACTACACGTTCAGTGGTAGAGCTAAAGAGCTAGAGTAGATAAAAACACACCTTCTATATAAAATAAAGCCCTACATAACCCTTACAAAGCCGTTGATTCGATAATGTTACGAAAGCTACACACGACATCAGTAATGTAAACTGATTTTTAAAGATTAATCTAAAAGTTTAGTCTAGGAAAGCGTGTAGCTTTAAAAGTTTCTAAAACTATTACCTGAAACTACTACCTACATTTCAAAACAGATTATATCCAAATAATGAAATAGTATTATAAAAAGTACCTACTTATTTTAGAAACTCCCTTAATTTGGATTAAAACTTACTTTCTGCAACAACCAACTAACAATAAACTCCAAACCAGGACAGATTAGATTTATAAGCGAAGTTATAAATGGAGTCCTTCCAACTGTTAGAGTATTTAATACTATTAATTTAAAAGTCACACATTTGAATCACCGTCCCGATGCAGTGAAATAAAAGACCGTCCGTCGATCTGCTGCCCAAAGAATTTAGAAATTGGTTTCGTAAACCGGTGCTAATTCCGCCATAACAGTAATAATAATAGCTACAAGCTAGAATGATCTCTTCCAATGCATGCACTAAACCAATTACTTATTATTACATTATCTTACAAAAGTTGCCGACGTCGTAGCAAAACTTAATTTCTTACGCGTATTACCGTAATAGTTGTTAAAAATAACTTCGCCTCTGTTCGGATATTCGTTCGCATCAAGTCCTATTACAATATTTTACTAAACATTTGCACAACACTATTACAATGAATAATAATTACTTCAATGCAGGGCTACAGTAGTACATTGCGTACAAGCGTAGTTTTGTATGTACACAGAAATGTAGACATATATATTACAAAAATCATATCGTTTCTTATTTTTACAAGGAAATATTGACCTTTATATAAAGCCTTGTTACCGTAAATTCTCTAATTACTCCCCCCTCTATTAATTCCTCCCTCTAATAATTCCCCACTGCAAAAAATAAAAAAATGTTCAAGTCCCCCGCTCTAATAATTCCCCGGTACATTAATAGAATTAACTAGCATATATTTTAATGGATTGTATGTATGTAATGGATTGTATTGCTCCTTCATTTCTGTAGTGTGGTAATTCCCCCCTATATTAAATCCCCACTCCTCTAATAACTCCCCAGTGCCAGAACTCTTTGAGTTAATAATACCCCGGTTTATTATTAGAGAATTTACGGTATATAACATTTGGAATAAGGGATCATAAAAGTATGCATATTGCCACTCCATAAGGACACCATATATCTTTGGGGAAATCAAGAAGGAAATCTGAAAACAGGACAGGCCTAGTTGAAGTAAGGAAATAACAGTACCGTTACCCTGTAAACTATTTCTTCTTTGCCTTATGTAACATTTAATCAGGGTTCACTAAAATCCACATTTTGGAAAAATAAGTGACAAGTAATTGTCCAAAAATATCAATCAATGTCCGAAATGGTAATAAATGGTAATAAATAGCAAGAACTGTGCACGTTGCAAAAATGTCAGCCCTCACTAATATGGCAGTTAATTAGTAGCTATTGAAAGATTTAATTACTCTAATATTATTTTCACGATAATATTTAATTTAACATTGGATTTTCAGTTTTTTATCGATTGCACCGTTTAGTCAGAGTATTTGCTTTACAGGTAATATTTAAGGGTTGAATGCCTAAATCAAATTAACTTCAAAGTAACACAAGCTATTCGATGTATTTCATGTTCTACTACAATCTAGCATTCTAAATTATTAATATTAGGCAGTTCACAAAAATTGCAGGCAAAGTACTTCATTAACTGGTTCGTGTCGGAAAAAAACTAGGTTTAGTTAATAGTACCTGCGAATTCGGTTTCGTAGTCCAGCATCTGGTCCGGCGATAAAATCATAATTAATAATTCCGTTTGGGTGTTTTAATTTTATTTTTCTAAATAGATAACTTCGTAGCTCTGTTTGCATAACGGACACTTAAATCTTGTTGGCGGCCTTCAAGGGTTATCTGTGGAAATGGCTCCTTAGCCTCTGAATCATACATTCTTCGATTGTTATATTTATTTGAGGTGCACTAGTAACGTTGTCATTGCCACTAAGCTCAGCGTTGAATGTAAATGTATGTAAAATGTAATTGATTTAACGTCACATCCGCAAAGCTTAAAGCTTATTTCCAGGGATAGACAACTTTGACTACAACCACTTGCTATATACTTTTGTATTTAGTTTTTTTATTATTTCTGACTACCTGTTCTAGAGAAGGGAGCTCTAGAAAGCCTAGAGAGTTAATGGGACCTGCAACGTACGTACCACCTAGCCTTGCAGGATTACCGAGCACAGGTCACCCATCCATTTCAGAATGCGCTTGGCTGTCCCTTAACCAGAAGTATTCAACAAACTGATAAACCGCCAGACCAACCGACCAACCAACGGGTCTACTACAAAGCCTGGGTTTCTAATAGAGCCTAAGACTCTAACAGAACCTGGGTCTAAAATAGAGGCTGGGCTTGGAATAGTGTCAGAGGTTGTCTAATAGAGACTGGGTCTGCAATAGTGGCAGAGGTTGTCTAATAGAGAATGGGTCTGCAATAGTGGCAGAGGTTGTCTAATAAAGACTGGGTCTGTAATAGTGGCTGCAGGTGCCTAATAGAACTTGGGCCTACAATAGAGCCTGGGGCTCTAATAGATACTGGGTTTCTAACAGAGACTCGGTGTCTAATAGAGCCTGAGTGTCTAATAGAGCCTAGGAGTCTAATAGAGACTGGGTATCTAACAGAGACTGGGTATCTAACAGAGACTGGGTATCTGGGCTCTGACCTGAGGGCTTTGGCCTGAGGGCTCTAGCCTGAGTGCTCTGGCCTGAGGGCTCTAGCCTGAGTGCTCTGACCTGAGGGCTCTTGCCTGTGGGCTCTTGCCTGTGGGCTCTTGCCTGTGGGCTCTTGCCTGAGGGCTCTTGCCTGAGGGCTCTTGCCTGAGGGCTCTTGCCTGAGGGCTCTTGAATGGGGACTCTTGCCTGAGGGCTCTTGCCTGAGGGCTCTGGCCTGAAGGCTATGGCCTGAGGGCTTTGGTCTGAACGATCTGGCCTGAACGATCTGGCCTGAAGGCTATGCCCGGAAGGCTTGAGGTAGACGGCTCCGTCTACCTGTGTCCGGTCAAAAGGCTTTGGCCGGACAGCTCTGACATCATGGCTGGCGCCGGCAGGGCCTTGCTGGAAGGGTCTCGTCGAAAGGGTTTGGTCGGCAGGCTCTTCCCGGATGACTGGCTGGAAGGCTCTCGCCGGAAGGCTCTTAGTGGAAGACTCAGGCAGAAAGGAAGAGCTGTTTGGTATGAGCCAAGTGCCTGCTTCTGCCGGTTGGTTAGGATGTCAGTGCGGCTTACCTTGAACAAAGCCCAAAGTAGGGCTATAGTCTATCATAATTGGATGCTGAAAGTAAACGGGGCAGCCCCTTGTTTTGGCTATAAATAAATCAATCCTAAAAAATTAAAATATGTTACGGTAATATGCAAACAATACAAATACTAAGAATGCAATAAAATACTAAAAAATTAATCGCTATTACTTCAAGTTCCCTAGTAACATCGAAAAGCAACTAAAGTCGTTGGTTTTAAAAACATTACTGCTTTAATATTTTTTACAAAAACTATAATTAAATGCTTTGTTATGCAAAGAAGTTGCTAATACTACTTTGTGCAAAAAAAAAGAAAAGAAATGATTCTTCGATATTATTATCTTTTCTTAAAATTATTAGTCTTCCATATAATTTTTTCTTAAACTATTAAAACCAATTATTCTCAGCAATTTATTTTTTCGTTTCAAAAAAGAGAAAATTCATAAACTCAGCTACGATTTTGAAAGCAGACATTATTACTGTGTCTGTAATGCCAGCAACAGCCATTCATGTTGTTTTGAGCGTGCGCAGTGCAATAAACGAAGTTAATCAGTTAGCCTCGCCACGAAACAATTTTATTGTTGGATTGCAGGCACACCAGTCCTTTAAAAATTGCCAAGCAGTTCAAGTTCTCGAACGAATACAGATGTACTAGATTTAAGTACAGTGAAGTGTGTTATTTATAACCCAATACAGCAATTAAGGCTAAGAAGTGTACAAAAAAAGAATCGGTACATGTTATGAAATAGCGTAAATAAGAAATAACGGTGCCTGAAGTAATTCCTTACTTCTCGGCCTCACAGCCTGTCGACAAAGCCTTTGGCCTGAGAGCCTGTGCCCTCAGGGCGTATGGCCTGAGAGCCTATGGCTTGAGAAAGTATAGCTTGAGAGCCAATAGTCAAAGAGCCTGTCGCCTGTGGGATTATGGCCTGAGATATTTTGGCCTCAGATTATATGGCCTCCAGGCCTTTGGCCTGACAGCCTATGGCCTGAGTCCCAGTGGCCTCAGAGCGTACGACCTGAGGTCATATGGCCTCAGAGCCTGTAGCCTCAGAGCCTGTGGCCTAAGAGCGTACGACCTGAGGGCGTATGACCTGAAAGATTATGGCCTGACAGCCAGTTACCTGAAACACTGTGACCTAAGAGCATGTGGCCAGAGAGCCTATGCCCTGAGAGCCAATGGCCTTCAGGCGTACGTCCTGAGAGCCTATAGGCAGAGAACATGTGGACTCAGAGCCTGTGGCCTCAGAGCCTGTGGCCTCAGAGCCTGTGGCCTCCCAGTCTGTGGTTTCAGAGCCTGTGGCCTCAGACACTGTGGCCTCAGAGCCTGTGGCCTCAGAGCTTGCGGCCTCAGAACATGTGGCCATACAGCCTGTGGCCTCAGAGCCTATGGCCTCAGAGCGTGTGGCCTCAGAGCCTGTGGCCTCAGAGCTTGCGGCCTCAGAACATGTGGCCACACAGCCTGTGGCCTCAGAGCCTATAGCCTGAGAGTCTGCGCTCTCAGACCGTATGGCCTGATAGCCTATTGCCCGAGAACTAATGTCCTGAGAACTTATGGCAGAACGCCTTATGGTCTGACAGCCTATGGCATGAGTGCATCTGGCCTGCAAGCTTATGGCCAGATCCTGTGATCTGAGAACGTATGGCCTGAGAAGGTATGCGACAAAAGCTTATAGGTTGAGAACCTGTGGCTTGATAGCCTATGGCTTCAGAGTCTATGGTCTCAGAGCCTATGACCTGAGATCGCACGGTTTTAGAGCATGTGTGGCTTCAGAGCCTATCAGAGCATGTGTGGCTTCAGAGCCTTTGTCAGATCCTATGGCCTAAGATCATGTGGCCTCAGAGACTAGAGTCTGACAGTCTGTAGCCTCACTGCCTGTGGCCTGACAGCCTGTGTACTGACTGCCAGTGAATTGCGAGCCTGTGGCCTGAGAGCCAGTGGCTTGATAGCCTATTGGTTGAGAACGTATGGCTTGAGAACCTATTTCTTTAGAGCTTATTGTTTTAGAGCCTATGGTTTTTGAGCCTATGGCTTCAGAGCCTATGGTTTTAGACCCTATGGCTTCAGAGCCTATGGCTTTAGAGCCTATGGCTTTAGAGCCTATGGCTTTAGAGCCTATGACCTCAGAACCTATTGCCTCAGAGCCTGTAGCCTGGCGGACTGTGGCCTGAGAGCCTCGGACCTGAGAACCTGTTGCGTGGGAGCTTATGGCCTGAGAGCCTGAGGCGTGAGAGTGAGAAGCTTGAGAGACTCTGGCTTGAGAGCCTGTGGCCTAAGAGCCTATGGCCTGACAGCCCGTGACCTGAGAGTGTATGGCCTGAGAACCTATGGCCAGAGAGCCTATGTATTGAGAGCCTGTGGCCTGCAAGGCTGTGACCTGAGAGCCCGAAGCCAGAGTGCCTTTGGCTTGCGATCCTTTGGGTTGAGAGCCTTTGGCTTGAGAACCGGTGCTCCCAGAACTTATGGCCTGGGAACCTGTAGCTTGGGAGCCCATATCCTGGGAGCTTACGGCGTGAGGGTCTATGGCATGAGAACCTAGGGCCTGAAAGCCAGTGGCCTGATTCTAGGCTCAGGTTCATTGTCGTTTTTGTAGGTTGCCTTGAAGCAGATTACACCACCCGAACAGAATTTGTTAACTAAGGACACTCATTCCCTTTTTTGAGTAGTGTTATCAAAAACGCAAGTGTTTTATATCTTTGGCCTGCTGAAAACGTACGTACTAGCAACGTTTATATTTGTGAAGGCAACTTTAAAATTCAAGTAATGCCTAACCGTCGGCCGGTCAAGAAAAATTTTTTAGGCGTTCCTGACGCGCAGTTTGAAAGATGTCTGAATTCTCTTACCCTACCTCCGGATTTTCAAATCGCGCCTGTGTATTCCTATTGGTTCCGTATTGAAGCTAAGCTTCGCTTTAATTTCAACCAAATAAAATTAACTTATGTACTCTTTCATGAACCATTTACTCCGACACGTACAAATGTTATTTTTCCCATCATTTTTGATCACGTGGAGGACGAGAAGCTCAAAAATTCGGAGTATTCCAGAACAAAAACTGGAATATTTCACGATCACATTGGCTTAGCCCATTTAAATCTACGGACCGGCTTGCTGTGCTTTATCGACAATGCAAGCGCGCATGGCGAAAAGTACAAGGACAAAGTAAGGACACAAATGGGAAAACATATAAGGGAACGTCTGGTGAACAAACTGCAGCTACTAGAGAAAATAGACACGGTTTGGAACGGGCAGGGCAAAGAGGGAATTGAGTAAGTATATATAAAGTGATTTAAATAAACAAGTTTTCCTAAAGTAGAAAGTGAACATTAAAATTGAACTTTGTATGGCACTAAGCTATCCTAACGGCTGTGCCGTACTGGCATTAGCTAATGTCATAAGATTGTTGAAGCGACAGGATCCGTCAACAGTAACACTGCCCCCTGCTGGAGAGCTGAATCTAGCTAGGGTCAAGCTTGATCGATTCATACAGGAAGTAAAGATAACTCTTTTTTATTTAAATAATTTTGCAATAAAATTGTACAACCTCAAACAATATGCTTGAACAAAGCAGGCGTGCTTAGGTGAGCGGTTAGGACGGCAGACTGGAATGGAAACTTCCATAGCCTCAGACCTGGCTTCAATCCTCGGTCATTGCTGCTAATCGTGTATGGCTCTGTGTTGTACGGTACACGTCACTGAATGGTTGATTGAAACCCAATCTCCTTTGGTGC
>JAQFZC010006701.1:0-12173 GCA_034695205.1 Dicyrtoma fusca
AGTTTTGACCTTTTTGAAAAAGTGTTATTTACTAGTTTTGACCTGTTTGAAAAAGTGTTATTTACTAGTTTTGACCTTTTTGAAAAAGTGTTATTTACTAGTTTTGACCTTTCTGAAAAGTGGTATTTACTAGTTAAGTGGACGAAACGAAAAATACATTTACATTAGTAATTTGTTGTGAAAATTAATTCCTAATCCTATTCATTCACTACATTTAAGTCGGACGGATGGTCAGTATTTGATTTACAAAAAAATGCTATAATTAAGTCTATTGTTAGTGATTGAAAGTAGGTTAGAATAGAAACTAAGGTTGACTTTTGAATTTTTATTAAAATGCTAGGTCAATGTTTTCATGTTTAAATTTAAATTATCTTGATTTGTATTTTTTTCAGCTGACGCCTCTTGAGCAGCAAACTCTTCTAGTGGAGCAGTTGCGCAGAGAAGTGACTATCAAGCCGATTAATGTGTCCCAGGCTCTCGAGGATATTAAAGTAAGAATATCTTCAGTGTTTTTTTTTAAATTAATGATCTACATTTTTGTAACATAATTTTGATGCTATTTACATAGTAATTTAGTCGTCAATCATTAAACTTACCGTAAAACTTCCAATAACTCCCTGGGGAATTATTTGCAAAATTCCTGAAAATAGTTCGTGGTAGTGTATGTACATACGTACATGCTAAAGCATAGGTTCCTCTAATAACGTACCGGGGAGTTATTGGAAGTTTTACGGTATTGTGAAACACATTAAATTTGTTAGATAGGTCTAATAAATAATTGATTCCCTTTAGAAATTCATTGCGGAGCAAGAGCAAGAAGATTATTTACTTGGCGGCTCCACTTCATCGAAAGGAAATCCGTGGCGTGAAAAGAAAAGCTGTACCGTTAATTAAATCTCCCAAAAAATACTCATCAGTCTATCCCATTCCCCTTGTCAAAAATATAATTTAAAAATGTAAACTAAAAAACACTGCAATACTTTAACAATATTATTATTTATTTAAATTGTACGATAAGCTGTAAAATACAATTATTTACAACTTCTAATTATTATAGCGGCTACAAGATTTTACAACCATAACAACTGCTACATTACAACGCTTGAATAACAATTGTTTACTTGTAGCTGTTAGCCATGCAAATAAATTACCAATAAATATACTTTACGAATAAATAAAGTAAATATGGTTACGTAAGTAATTATGTAAATATAGTTATATTGTGTGTACTTTTGTGGCTACTACCTGGCTGGATCCAATAGTTTGTAATAAACCCGGGAATTCGTGTCCACTGACGTTTCCACAGACCAGTGTAATTAACAGAACGGGAACGCGACCCAATTTTCCAAATAGCATGCTAAAGTAATTTCATTGACGTCAGGACAGCTACAACTTAAGTAATCTGCCCAAAATAACTGAAGCTGGTTTCCCTGGATTTATTGATTTCATTGACGTAAGTATACATGCATGTAGTTCTTAACAGTTTACCAAATATACTCTGTAGACACAATTTAGTGAGTCAATAAATTGTTCTGAATTACAATGATTGCCCCTTAATTAGGATAAAAGGGAACATTTTGTTAATCTAACAAGTGAAATGAGCCAAACATGCATGCCTTTTAGTTAGAATAAAGGTACAATGTTTTTGAAAAGTAGGAAACAAAAAGTTTATTTTTAATATCTTAGATGGAATAAATATTTAGTACCTATTTTGGAAAAAATAATTAGTAAAAAATTATGGTTCATTTAGACGCCACTTTAGAACGAACAAAGTTTAGTATACTATAAGATGTGATAACGGTAACCCAAAGTTTTGGCAGTATCAAATAAATAGAATCTATATTATTGCAAAGATAATTAAAGAAATTCATAGACGGCTTTTAATTCGATTTCTTAGAACTTCATAACGATTTAATTTCCTTTTATAAATTCAACTAAAATTCAGCCTGCTTACGCATTACATTATTGATAACTTTGTGCTGCTTTATCAATGTGGTTTTAATTTTGATACCATTTAAAAAATTCCAGTACATATATGGAATTTTACATGGAAATATGTACATAGTTAAAACTTTTACTATGACTGAACTCTGTTGGTTCAACACCGCCTGATAATATGTATATTCTCAATCTTATTGCTTTATAGAGCATAGTTTGCAATATGACATGAAGTCACTATTAAAACGAACGTTTCGTTAAACTCTACAAGACTATATTCCATGTATTTGAAAGGAGGAAAGGTGTGCCAGTTACTTGTGACTTGTGACACTACACGGTTTTGAATTCAAATATTTTCTAAACAGTGTAAAATGCTCTGAACTCGTTTTTGAACACCGAGTAAGTACTTAAATAAAAAAGTGATGGTAATAATTTTTGCAATTTTCTTTAGAATTATGTATATTAATTTGTAGGCTCAAGGAGGAGGACCGACATCAGATTAACCCTTAAACCAGTGACCCTAATGCAATTGTATCACGGAGTATAATTGCATTTCCATCATGCATATTTAGGATACTGATATGTATACGGAAGGGTCTGTTTATTGAATGCGGTCAACATGTTTTATTTCCAGAAAAGTCTGCCCTTTTGGAATGGAGATACTGTCAAGCACTCAAAACGTGAGTGCTAAAAATTTTACGTAAACAAGGTGTATACTACAGTTTGGAGAGAAAGAAAACGTTTGTGACACGTTCTAATACGCTTAGATAGTCTACTTTTGTTTAAAAAATGTCAGCGCGAAAATTCAAAAACTGAGGGGACGCGTCAAAAATAATGGGGACAAGAGGGCTTTTCTTAATAATTTGAGTACCCCCGAAACCTCGGATTTTTGCCCACTTCTACCTTACCGGTTGCTGTTCCCGTTGTTACCGCGGTTCGCCTTCCTGCTACCTGACGTCTGGGACTGATAACCGTCCAACTGTATTCTGCACTTTATTCCTTATGGTCTTAACAGAATCAACAGTACCCGACAGTGAAGGACACCGACACCATCCAGCAGTGGAAAATCATCATTGACACAAGTCCTTCAACAGAATTATAAGTTGGCGGGAGGTCTCGAATAAACCTGAATTGGATTAGTTTGGTACTCGGGGATTTCGGGAGAGCAATGTCCCCAGAGGGACTTTAAATTAGGAATGACGAATAAGTGATCACACAAAAAAAAGGAACGACTAATTATCGAATTTTTCAAAAATGCCATTGTACTTTCAATCCAGTCTGCTCAAAACATTTATTTCCTCTATCTTTATTTGAGCAAGAACCGCTTAATGCGAGTGGAACTTCAAATCCAAAGCTTTTATTAGTCCTGAGTTTTGACAAAAATCATAAAATTTAGAATTATTTATTTAATTTTCGATTGTAGCGAGCTGTGCGAAAATATAACAATGGGAAACATAGTAGCATTTTTTAGGATTCTATCAAATGCTGGTCTTTTATTATTTGACTTCAGACCAGCAACAAACCGAGCAACAAGATTGTCCACGATGTCTACAAAGTTGTATGTTGGCTTTTTTCTGCTTCAGTTTTTCAATATTGGACGCTCAATGGTTCAAATCCTACAAACTTCTATACATATTGTGTTTAATATGCGGTTTCTTTATTGTTATTCAATTTGTTGAGCAAGCACCCTTTGTAGCCATTTGTAATGGCTACAAAGGGAATTTATTGGAATTAGTGATGTTCTGATTTACTGCGTGAGTTGAAATGACTCATTTGGTTCTAAATACTATGTTTAGTATGTATGTACAAAATATGTAGTAATGGAGTAATACAAAAATATGAACGAAATAGCAGAGCGTACAGTGTGTGAACAAGCAATCCATCAATAAGATTAAGTCCGATGGATTTTTTGTTTACTTTTTTATGACGTAAGTCCGAACATAAAAATACTCTAAATTCCATTAGAAATTGTTTTGACTTCCGGGGTTCGAAATTTATTGGAAGGTATTATATTAAATTCAGCTCAGATACCCGGGTTATTGCAAAAGGAATTAATTCACAATTTACATTTTACTACAATTGACTGGCTATATATCTACAAGTTTTTAATAAAACCTGTAGATACAGCCAATTGGTAATATTGCCAAAGAGGCATCGATTGTACACAAAAAATGGCGAACCTAGTTTCACAACAGCACAGTAAAATATCATTCTTTCATTTTTATTTATAGACAGTAGACAGTAATGGAAAAATTCATAAGCCAATAATAAATTAAGCTGGTTTCCTTGGATTTAATGATTTCCTTTTCGGAAAGAGACATCTATACATTTCCTGTCTGTTTGTGAAATATTTCCTGTATACGTAATAAAAAGTAATAGGAAGTTTTTTGCAAACATAAAAAGTGGAATTTTGTTTATTGTTAAATCAGTCAACCAGTAGGCTCGCTTAGTTAGAATAGATTTAATACGTATTCATCTAAATGACTGTGTAATTTATTATTCAAAAACTCATTAACAACTGTCAATTCGAACTGAGCATTTCAGCCCAACGCAACACGACGGTCGTGCAAAATCTAAAAATAGTCTATTTAAACTATTTCTTCATTCTTTATTCCATTTAGTAGCAGCAGCTCTGTTTTCAGTGTAAATTAAAAACAAACCTTTTGTTATAGTCCATCGTTTTGACAAGAGTATCAAACTCAGAGCTCCTTATTTCATTTTGTCAAGTTGTTTATTCAATTTTACTGCAAAGAAACATTAATGGAAACCTTGAATAGTGGCCTTTAGAATTCCATCAAGTGCTGGCCTTTTACTATTTGACTTTGATCCAACAACAAACCGAGTAAGAACTGGCCGAGGAGAACAAAACAAAAACTAAGAATTTGTAGGTGTTTCTATACGAAAACTTCAATTCCAGTCGACTTAAACCACTTTTTTGGTTTAGTAGCAGATGCATCAATTTCATAAACGCCTCTTACCCAACTTCATTACGAATTAAGCCTTTAATTAAAAAAGTATGTAAATATATGGTAGCTTTAATTGTAGTCTGCTTAAACAATTTACCTATTTGGTTTAGTAGCGGTTGCACCAATTTATATAACACCTCTTCCCCAACGCCATTGTAAATTTATCCATTAATTGAACAACCATATGTCGTAATATACATATTATTTTATTGTAGTCTGCTTGCGCTTTTTATTTGGTATAGTCGATTGCTATTAAAAACATTTTACCTAACGTCATTATGAATTCCGAAATAAACATTGAATGTAGTTAACTATATGAAAATTTTAATTCTAGTCTATGTAAATCATTTATTGGGATAAGTAACTTTTGCATCTATTTTAAATATGTGTGTGGTAGCCCACGAGCGTTTCAGTCCCTGGCGACAGTGGACCGGTCCACAAGCGTGGTTGCTTGTGGACCAGTCCGCAAGGGTGACCACTTTCAGTCCACGAGCGCCAACACACACTCGAGTGCACTCTTGCACACACAATCAACTATTTTTTCGTAGCGTAATGAAATTCCTTTGGTTTGTTATATGCGTACAGACGGGGGTACGAATTGATACATAGTATTGTTTTGTGCTATGTTGAATGTGTCAAGTAAACATGTGCAAATATTACGTTAAACTGTGGTTTCTTACTTTTAATGTAACCAATTCATGATAACATGCAATGCAAATGGGCGATATGGCTGCAGTCCAGTTTTCAACAAATCGTTGTATTCATTAGTCAAACTTCTCACTCATGAAAGTACAAGTTGCAGGGGAAACATGGCATCCACCGAACCCTCTGAGTTTATGAACGAATTGTAAAATACCAGAAGTAATTCGAAATTTTGAAATAAGCCCTTGTTTTCTAACGAAGTTGAACATGATCTGTATGTGAAGGCGATTATAATCGATTACTCCAATAGAGAACGACCAACTTTATTAACAAAACAAAGCCATCACTGTCCTCCAACGAGGATGTCCCAACGGACTCAGTATATGTATCAGAATTTTTTTTCGACAAGTTTATATTTGCAACATAGGTTTTAAATTAATATTAAAGATCGCAGCTAATTGCTCGGTGTTGCTACTGACACTTGAAAACATATTTATTTTATTTAATCAAGGAACACAAATTAATATTAGAAAGAATACTATGTACATAAATCTGTTGAATGTTGTATGGGCTGCGGCCAAATCGACAAAATGAATTCATAATTATTTTTTATTATTATTAATTGCTCGGTGTACTCGAATACAAATGGTGAATGCATATTTGTGCTGATTTCTTAAGCACTGTCGTCACGATATAAGAAAATAGTCTAAAACAACTGTTTGACCAAACCGACAAAACTGTATGCAATTGATTTTAAATCTCTCAGTAACAGTAGTTCAAAAGATCTGCAAAACTTTGATATAATTCACGTACTAAGTTGTTAGCCGTCCTAGTATTACAATGTTTGCCCTCTGAAGATTGGCGAAAAGGTTTCGCGGCCATTTATGTATTTTACACAAGATCTTGGGCCCAATAAGAACTCCGTGTATGACCGAATACCCGCTTTTAAAATTAGGTACCTGCGTAAAAGACATGATCAACGAGACCAGTGTAATTAGGCTAGAATCGAAACAAATATACATACATGTAGGAGATACGTACTGTAGGCATTCGAATTCCAAAAGTGGACAGGTCAAACACATGCCCGGCCATTTTACAACGTCGAGTGTTTGCCAGTACTGCTACGGGTGTCTTACAACTGCAGTGTAATGCTGGAGCTGGCAAGTCAGACTTGACTTTTCATTAGTCTCAACCTCTTCATTACAAGTTACCACAGCCTATCGATCTACGACTTTGTAATCATCATCATCCTCTTCCAGCACCTCAGTGTGTCAGCAGGGTAAAACTACTTGCATTACAAAGATCAATGTGTGCGGTAATGACTGCTATTTAAGTTTAAAAGTTTTTATTCTGACATGTTTTTTTTACTTCCCCTATGGTGCTACCTATAATTTACGTTTCATATTGAGAATTTTTATTTCCTTTGGAATACAATTGTAAATATGGCAATGAGAGATAAATTAGCGCCAAAGTGTAAGACGTTGCTTCGTCTTTCTACTTCAGTTTTCCAACAATTTGCGCTCAATGGTTCAGATCCTACAAACACCCACAACTCATGTTAACTTTGACCATTTTTCTGTGCTATTTATATTTACTTGCGTCACCGCTTACGTCCTGATACTAGAAATAGTTGCACTACAGTCAACCAACCAGTGGTGTATCGTCTGGAATGAACTTCATAGAAACGATAAACAATCGAAAAAAAATATCAACTGGAAAAGACTTAAATGCTCAAAGCAACAATTGGTCCTAAAATGTCTGCCAGCATTATTTTTGTATGGAATCATCATGTCAACTGCATTGATCTTAAGTGATCCAGACAGACCCCAGCTCATTTTTCAAATTCTACCCCAAAACTACAAAAATAGAGCTACTTATTTATTTTTAGGCGTTTTCGAATTGCTCATGGTGATACTTTTGTCCGTCAAACAATATGTTGTCCTCTATTTTCTTTTGCATTTCCTAGAAAGCACAGGCGCAACATTGGAGCTAGCTGCGCAAACACTCCGGAATTCAAGCAAACCCTTGACGCTTTATTCTTGTGAAAAATCGGCTTTGTTTCTTAAACGAGAGACACTTCAAATCAATTTGTTTAATCAATGCAGTTCCACAAAAGTACTTTCTTTCAAAATACTTTACCTCTCTTGTTCTATTTGTGGCTTCTTTATCGCGATCCAGTTCATGGAACTCGTACCATTTGCAGCCACTTTTAATGCCTTCGTTGGAATAAGTTGTGTTCTAACTTACTGCGTGACTTACGAGAAAGCCTTTGCGATTCCAGAGCAAATAACTCTACTAAAAGGACTCATTTCCGACAAATGCGGAATTCAACAGAGAAACGCAACTGCAAAATCAAGAATGCGAGTTTTGAAACTGCTGCACTGTATCTCTTGCAAGGGAATCAAAGTTGGTGGATTTAGTTTCATGGAGAAAGCGTCCACTCTGGTTTTCATAGACTTTGTGGTGTCTAATGTCGCCAGCCTTTTGATTGCCTTTAAATAGGTCTCAAAAGCGTCTCGAAGCTGGTTTTATTTGTAATTCTGCTTAAGTTGCACTTTTACTGTCTTTGCCGTCCTTACTCTAGTAATACACTAACGTTGATTTTTAAATTTCAATATGTCTCTGTATAACAGCAGCATTCAGCACAAGCACAGAAAATTATTAAGATGCCCTCGAATAATCTTGTTAAATTCATTTGAATAAATATGTACACTGAAGGCCCAGGAAGTATGATTTTGTGTTCGAAATGACTCATTTTGCTTCTTAAAGAAAGATTAAAGTAGGTAAGTTAAAGATTAAGTAACCCTTTTAGTTGAGAACAAATACCCTGAACTTGGGTATGCTCTACGCCACTTAAAGTTATAACTCAAAGTTTTGGCCACCTTATTCATGTAGATCCAATATTCTTCTAGTGTTACAACAATAAATAAATTAAAGAAAGAGCTAGCTAACATTAATTAATTACTAAAATTTAAACTCCATCGCTCAGTCTAAAAGTCAACACAGAGCCACAAGCAACGTTTTGGCAGGGATTCTATTTGTGTCGTCTTGTGTGGTACGGTAGCACAGTAGCACCCCAATGGTTCAAGCTGGAATCGTTTTTTAAATTTTAGAAAATTAGGGTTTCTTACACGAATTTTTTATGTTTAAGGATTTTGTCACTGCTACAATATCTTGGCCACAGAAATAATTTCGGACGAATTAACTTTTAACGTGCTGTTAGGTTTTATTTCTGATCGCTCATTTACAGTGCTTACGCTTCTTGCCACTTAAAGTTATTAGTAATCGTTTACATAACCTACATTTAGCAGTTCCAATATTCTTCTAGTGTTAAGATAATAAAGCAGATTTGAGTGGACTTGAATGGACACAAAAAACAATAATTTATTGTTTTTTTATAGTAATAAAATACGATAAATTAATTGAATTAAAAGGCAGATGCTAACATTTATTTTGAGTTTTTAGTAATTTTTCTTCAATACTAAAACATGGGAGGGAGTAGTTTGGTGCCAGATGGATTATTCTAGATGCAATGCCGCTCCAGGGGTGCGGGAGTATTTTTATTTTATATGTATAATAATACATAGCGATGAATCGTAATTTATTATTGTTAAAATTCTACTACTCAAGTATCACAATTACCCGCATCTACCCTTCTTCTCTGCCAAAATAAATTAGTTCGAGTATCCAGTATTATAAGGCTCGCCTTACAAATACAAGATACTCTAACTAATATATACAAAGTTTTCTCCATCGTCGCAGTTTCGGCGAGTGGCGTCGGGCTTCCAAAAGAATTTTATTTTATACAAAAATACAAAAGTCTACTTAATTTAAAACTTGGCGGGAGTTTACTCAGACTAGAACTTGATGATGCTGGAAGGGCCGCAGTGCTGCTCGCTGCCGCTGTTGAACTGAAATAAAAAGCGGTAAAATTTAAAATTTCGGCATGGCATCGCCATTTTGAATTTCCCATGTAGGAATACGAAAGTGACGGTTAAACGGCTCGACTTGACGAAGTGATTTTTTTTCTAGAAGCCATCATTCTTGTCTTGGCTTGGCTCAAAAACGTCACAGCATCTTATCTGTTGTCTGTTCCTCACTGTTTTGACTTTTGACCTGTGACCTGTGTCGACAAATAGTGGTAGTGTCAATAAATCCTTCCTTTCCAGATTGCGAATAAACGAAAAACGAACGAACAAGCAAGAATGATTATATTGGGGATGAGCAATTTTTGGGAGTACTTGGTCTTTCAGACCATCGTGGCCGTAATTGCCACTTTGATTATACTTATAGTAAGTTTTTTGTGTTTTTATATTTTCATTATTAATTTGGTTTAATTTGTAAGCTCGTGATGAATAATGATTTTTTCCTTTTGGCAATGTTGAATGATTGACGATAACGTTCAAAGTTGGTTTATTTCGTCATTCGTTGGTCGTGGCCGTGGATCTTCTTTTGTTTTTAATTTTTTTCAGTTCGTAGTTCGTACTTCAAACTTTTAATATCCATCAATGCCGTACTAATTTCATGTTTGTGATTGTAATTTATTATTTGCATGTTGTATCTATTCACAGTTGTGCACCGGAGTTTGTTGTTGTATTTCGCGTTGCATCGGTGACTTGGACCAGCAAGATTCGGATTCGGACTCGGATAGTGATGATGATGAACGAGGGAATGGAAAAGGACGTGGAGCCACCAAAGGAACTGGAGGAAAGACTGGAAACCGTGATCAACAAAGTAAGATCTAATGAGTTTCAATTTTCAAATCAGACGTCAAATATCAAAATCAATATTAATTTAAAATATAATGCAGCGATTAATTCATAATTACGGACTGACATTTAAAAATGTGAATGTTGATGCTAATTTAATTTAGGTTGTAGGTATGAAGTTGACAAAATGTTCGTATTGTTGATTGTTCTGTTGTCTGTCAAATGTTGAATGTTGATTGTGGTTTCAACTTTCAACAGAAGACAGGTAAATGTAGATCTGTTGTATGTTGTTTATTAATTTTGTGATTTTGATTTTTGACCCCACAGAAGGCAAGAAATCGACTTTGGCTGGAAATAACAAGACGAAGACATCTGCCTGTACTTGTACTCAATGGGACATATTTAGCCGAAATTCTAATAATGTCAACTCAGCAACAGGAATGGCTAACCCTTTGACCCCCATCACTATCTCCTTCAAGAATGAAACTGAGCCGGTCAAACCAGCAGCAGCTCAATGATCCAGTTAAGTTCGGATTTATTGAAATTTTTGGTTTCGGTTTTCCCCTTCTTACTAATACTGTTTATGTTAATATTTTTATTGATCTATTATTTTGATCTTGATGATGTTTATTTCTGACGATGCAATGGCATTGATTGATTGGCTTTCCAGTTGTAGTGGTACATGACACGTTGTGTTAATACGATTGATACCCTTAAATGTTCAATATGTGAGTAATCAACAATTTTTAGCATTACATGCTCCTTCTCATTTTAAAAATTATGTAATCGACTCAATTTTTAAGGTTTGATTTGAAATTAGTGATCATTTAGTACAGTTAATAGTACCTAAGTTTCACTGGAATGTATAATTTTGTTTTCTTTCTTTTTTTCCCATTAGTTTACTGCTTAATTTAGAATGTTACCTTTGCCTTTCTTTAATTGACCTGTCAACTGTTCTGTCTGTTGATCGAGTCCTTGTAGGTACTGTAGTTGAGGAGGTTTGAAAGAAAGGAAATTGAAATTAGTAATTACAATTACACCGTAGATAATTTAGTAAATTGTTAATCGTAAAACCAAATTGACGTACAAAACTATGAATTATGATTTAATCAATGATTTTAAATACCTAATTTGAGTTGAGCTTTTAGTTGCATTTTTATGCATTTAGTATATATTACTATTTCCCTTTGGGTTTGTTATTTTTATATAAGTAAATTACATTGTATTTATGTAATAATGTGTGCTGTATAATGCATGTAGTGTCCAAATTGATAAACTATTATCATTAGCTTTTATATCAATATATCATAATTCGTATTAAATATATTAAATAAATTACTGTGAATTAAATAATACAGTTAGGTAAATAGTGTAAGTAAATTACCCAGATAGCCCAGATTGTACTTTTGAACTCAAGGTAGGCATTATAGTAGTATAATAATTATTTATAATGATTCAATTCACAATAATAAGTGGAACGGTCAAGTAAATAAAATTGTTAGAATCCAATTATACTTTAATAACATAAATAATACGATTATATGATGGCTTCACTGTCATTCAAAATTCAATTTATTGTAATAATAATAATGTTGTATTAATTTCTGTTACGTACTTAACTTTGTAAGTTTTTTTGAATTCGGTGTAATTCTATATGATTGAGTGAGTAAGTACTGCATTATAAATGTTACTAGGTAAGTAACCACAAGGCACAACCTTAACTTATTATACTTAAGTGTAATTATGCGTCTAGAAAATGCTTTATAGAAAATTGTAACCCTTTCATTTTTACTTTGTTTTTGTATTTAACTTTTATTGTAACTTGTGACTTTTACTGTTATTAGCGAGGTTGGGCAAACGCAAATCTAGGTTTAGCTTTAGCTTTCGCAATTGAAATTTGAAAAGCTAAAGTTAAAGT
>JAQFZC010006702.1:0-12173 GCA_034695205.1 Dicyrtoma fusca
TTTTCAAAAAGATCAAAACTAGTAAATAACACTTTTTCAAAAAGATCAAAACTAGTAAATAACACTTTTTCAAAAAGGTCAAAACTATTAAATAACACTTCTTTAAAAAGATCAAAACTACTACACATACAACACTTTTAAAAGGTCAAAAAACTGGAAATTACCCTTTTCAAAAACATTCAAAACAAAGTATATTACCGTTTCGAAAAGGTTAACCCATTTTCCAGTATTTTCCATAATCACTAGTTTTTGTTAGTTAAAGTTAAGTTAGTTTTGACTAGTGATCAAAAGACAGTATAGTGTTAGATTACCGATGCATTTTAGTTGCAACTGCGACTACTGACCATAAGTATGTTGTTTGTGTATGACTAACAAAAAATATTACAAATTATTATTATGTATGCTCTTATGCACTATATTTTACAGCTAATCTTCTAATTACTATATTGCAGGTCGTAGAGCAGTTAATTACATATATTGGGCACTTTGTTAAAATTATTAAAATTGTAATAATTATAATTTTTTTTATAAAGGTGAGGGCACCATGGCCGAAGCATTTTACGACTAGAAATTATCGCTGTAAATATAATTAAATAGGTATAATATGTACATAGCTATTAAAGCCTATTCAACTTTTAGTGTGTAGTTTAATAGTAGTTTTGTTTTACTGTAGCTCTTCAATATTTTGACGATTGCGATTCTCATGGATTAGGTTTAATTGAACATGTGTAATTAAATTAGAAATTTTCACGTACTCGCTCCGATTAGCAAGAATAATTAAAATTGGAAGAAAATAAGACTGTGAATTAACTGAAGCTCGTTCTTCTGTAGCTTTTATAGACAGACGCAGGCCACTATCACTATATAGTTGTGTAGGGAAGGAACATCAATAGTTTTAGTAGGTATTTGTGTTGTGTATGTGTAGTTGTGCAGTTTTGTGCCCAAGTACAAAGTATAATTGCCAGTGTACAGATACAGAAATAAAACTTCGTCTTATTTTTTGGCCTTTATCGAAAGTCTATGCCATTCTTCCTATAAGGAACAAAACTATGTATATACATAATAGCAACTATAGCAAGTCTAAAGCCTCTGCTTCTGGCAGACACTATAACTAAAGCAAACTGACTTAATTGAAATAGTAAAATAGGATACTGATGAGCTCTCGATCGTTTCGTTTCAAAGAACTAACGTTCAAATGCTAAAATTACTCATTTAAAGGATGAAGAAGCAAAACGGTTTAGGTTATTCGCATTTAATAAGAAAATATTCTTAGCCACTTTAGATTTTCCCTTTTATTGGAGTCTGATGTTGAGGTTTTCAAAAACGTGTAAATAGGACATTTTGCACCTTTCGAAAACATTTAAATAGTACATTTTGCACCGTTTCAAAAACATGTAAATAGTACATTTTGCACCGTTTCAAATACATGTAAATAGGACACTTTGCACTTTTTCAAAAACAAGTAAATAGGACACTTTGCACCTTTTCAAAAACATGTAAATAGGACAATTTGCACCTTTTCAAAAACATGTAAATAGGGCAATTTGCACTTTTTCGAAAGCATGAAATTAGGACATTTTGCACCTTTTCAGAAACATGTAAATAGAGATTTTGCACCTTTTCAAAAACATGTAGAGAAAGACAAACTTTATTAACAAAACAAAAGCATCACTGTCCTCCGATGAGGATAGCCCAAATGGCATTTTGCACGTTTTCAAAAATGTGTAAATAGGACATTTTGCACCTTTTCAAAAACATGTAAGACATTTTTCACCTTTTCAAAAACATGTAAATAGGACACTTTGCCCCTTTTCAAAAACATGTAAATATGACAGTTTGCACCTTTCCAAAATATGTAAAATGAACAACTTAAACGCTTTCGAAAACATGTAAAGATAAACAGCTTGCATGTAATCCTGGAAGGTGTTTAATAGTGCGATGGAATTTTCCCATTTTAAAAACCTGTAAAGACGTGCCTTCTTTTCCAGTTTTTAAAAAACATCGAATTTTACACACCAAATTTTGCATTTTAAAAAATGCTTGCATTTGTTCATTTTGCCTCTTAAGCCACTCTACCTGGGCTTTAAACCTAGACTTTAAAAGGATTTTAATTCTCACAAGCTCATACACTCCACACAGCACAGTACAGCACAGGTGTATTTAAAAGTCGAGTTCTTAAAGGCTTCAAGAAGGGCTTTATTTTCTTCGTCTTCTTCTTATCTCTCGTTATCTCTCGTGAGCCATGAGTTGCTCTGTAGAGCATTAAAAACACATAATAAAATTGAACTGAAAAGATTCTTAATTCCTTTTAAACTTCGTAGTATTTATTTCTTTGCAAGGGCAGTGCTCGTTCGTTCGTTCGTTCGTTCCTTCGTCATTTTGAATTCTCTTCTTGGCTTCTTGGCTTCTTGACTTCTTGGCTTTGATGATCTCTTGTGTTTTCGTGTCTTGAGAATCTCGTCTTGTTCCTTGATGCACTGATTCAGTGATTTATTTTATGTATGAAGTCTGTAGCCTGTGTAGTGCTTATGCTGCATTTCATTCACTTAAATAATTCACTATTTATAATGTTGCAGTTGTTTTTTGAGTTGTAGTTTATGGAAGTGAAGTGGTGTGTGATTGGGATCTTCTTAGCTTTTCAGTCTGATTTTCTTCCTGATCTTGACTTTGAGGCTTTTGGCTTTGGATTTAGTTTTTGGATTTTAAATGGGATGATGATGATGATGATGATGATGTTTATGGATGGATACGGAAGATGAGCGCAGGTTGCTATAGGGCCGTAAGTATTTTGTTGTGTATACTTGGATTTGATGGAATTTAGTTTTTGCAAAATTAATATTGGCTGTATTTTAAACAAATAATGGAGAAATGCGTTCATGTTTTAGTATTGCGGCAGCGCTTATCTAATTTATGTATTGCCAGCCATGTGTCCGAGATTATTTACGTGCGGCGTTTAAGCGGGTTATGAAAAACTACACCCAAAAAAGTATTAAACTGGAAATAATAGATCCGAAGTATTCAAAATGTTCTAACTTCATGCTTCATACGGTCGTCAATAATGTCATTAAGACATACTTTTTAAGAGCTACAAAATATTATACATACGAACAGATTCAATTGTGAAAGGATGGAAAACGTTTTAAATACAAACCTGTCCATAAAGGAGGTTTCTGTATTTAAGTGGGTTTGAAAACGCATAAAATAGTCTATTTACATGTTTTTGAAAAGGTACAAAATGTGTTAATTACAACTTTTTGAAAAGAAGCAAAATGCCCTTTAAATGTTTGTGAAAAGGTGCAAACTGTCCTATTTACATGTTTTTGAAAAAGTGCAAACTGTCCTATTTACATGTTTTTGAAAAGGTGCAAAATGTTTTAATTACAACGTTTTGAAAAGAAGCAAAATGTTCTTTTACATGTTTGTGAAAAGGTGCAAAATGTCCTATTTATACATGTTTTTGAAAGGTGCAAAATGCTGTAATTAGATGTAATTGAAAAACAGAAAATGCCGTATTTTCAAGTTTTTGAAAAGGTGCAAATTGTACTAATTTTTGTTTCTGAAAAGGTGTAAAATGTTCTACTAATACGGCTCTCAGGTTTAAAGCTTCTTTACCAAGTTGCCCCGAAAAACTACTGCACATATGCTTTACGGCACTGACTGAGCCATTCACTAAAAATTCTCCGATGCATGGCAGTTAGTACACAACAATTTATACGTTTGTATCATTATTACTATGATTGTGGCTTCCAACATCATTATTATACTAACAGACTGCTGTTGGTGTTCTTTTGGATCCTTTTCCGAAATATAATTAAGTCAGTTGTAACTACTGCCCGTGTAATTGGGCATTATGTACGGTGGCCTTTACACAGGGGATTTAATTAGTTGCCTTCAAATAGTGAATTTTTGCTCACGCTATATAGCGCGATAATGATAGGCCCCTATAGCCATATATATAGCTACACACTATATACATATACCTAGGCTACCGTCCTTATATAGTTAGATTAGTTTAGATTTATTTCATGCAATTGTAAAATTACGATCGATACCCCCCCCCCCCCTAACTCCATTATTATCATTAGCAATATAGCCATTACGCTTTTTCTGATTACGACTAGCATTACCATTAATTTTATAATGTGAGAGATGCACTTGATTTTTGAGATTTGGGGGATTTTTGTGATTTATTTCGATATTTTTCAAGCACAGTCATTTGTTATTATTATTGGAGTGAGAAGAATAGTAGAACACTCGATCTTCAGTCGATGGTTTAGTTATAGTGGGAATTAAGGCTTGGATTTCCCCATTATGGATAGTGCCTATAGTTCCTAGCTTTTTCTTCTTTCTTGCTTCGTGATTAAATTATCAAAGGAATTAAGCACACGCAAACACACAGTCAATTCACTCGCTACACACAGGTGTACTAAAAAAAAAAGTACATTGCATTGTGTTGCTCAGGAAACGCGAGGAAAGTGCACTGTAATAAAAGATGAGCTATGCATGCAGTTTTTCGAACCAAAAATGCGATGGTAAACTTTCTATTTGCACTTTTTATTTTTTGTATGTAAATACACAAACATGCATGTATGATTGCATTACAGATAAAGATGCATCTTACATTCCTAAATGGGGTAGCTACTAGCAAGCCAGTTTAAACAATTAAACAATGCTTGTGTACGTACTTACATACAACTTCAGAGTGTTTCAAAACTTTAAAATAGAGCTTGTGTTGGTACTTACATAAAACTTCAGAGTGTTTCAAGTGTTTTTTAAAGACAGTGCAAAACTCACTTCTTTGCACTTACTCTATAGGACCATTGTTGTGTCAAAATGGATTTGTTTTGGAATATTTTGACGGATTAATATAGTAAGAACGGGAATCTGAATCACAGTTGACAGTCATCATCATCCAAATTAGTGTTGAACTTCTCCAGATTTATTTACAGTAAAGAATTTCAAGGATACGGATACGGAATATGAATAATCTATGCTCTATACAATCTATTCTAAATAATTACGAGATAAAATATTACAATTCTAAACTATTTAGATAAGCTCAGGGATTTCTTATCGGAGCCGGTGTGCCGGTACTTCCATTACCCTATTAGAAACTGGAGAACCATGGTGAGATTGCTTTACAAAAAGGTTTAATTCTATAAATTAACTTTTTTAGAACCGTGAAAACTAGTAATTACCTAACACTTTTCCAAAACGGTCAAATCTAGTATTTAACACTTTTTCAAAACGGTCATAACTAGTAAATAACACTTTTTCAAACTGGTCAAAACTAGTAATAAATACTTTTCCAAAACGGTCAAATCTAGTAAATTACACTTTTTCAAAAACAGTCAAAACTAGTAAATTACACTTTTTCAAAACAATTAAAACTAGTAAATTACACTTCCAAAAGTTCTAAATCAAGAAATAACCGTTTTTAAAAACATTCAAAACCAAGTACATTGCCGTTGCGAAAAGGTTAATGAGTAAGCACAGTGCTCCATTTTATTGTGTCATGACAGTCATTTAGTGCTAATTGATAAAAACTCATTACATTTTAATCAAATAATAGCCATTGTTTTTTCTCGGTATTACATTGTATCTGCTACCGGTACCGGCTACTGATGAGCGTGTTGATCAGCCTATATTTTAATAACAATATAATTTCGCATCAGAATCACAATATTATCGCTACAGCTACTGACCGCCATTCGATGATAAGTGTCACGTTCACACAGGATCAACCATAGGGTAAGTGGACACGCACATCTGACAGCTTCATTGGGCTTAACATGTATAGGTGGTGGACAGATAACAAAAAGCAAACTAATCAAGCAAGGCCGTAATTAATTCAGTAAATACCGCACGGGGAATGATACATAAGTGCTATAAACTTGTACATTTAACCTTTTCGAGACGGTGCTATAAATAGTTTTACATCGTTCTAAAAGTGTTTATTTCGTGTTTTAACCTTTTTGAAAGTGTTAGTTGCTTGTTTTGACCTTTCTGAAAGTGTTAATTTCTTGTTTTAACCTTTTTTTGAAAGTGTTAATTGTGTGTTTTAACCTTTTTGAAAGTGTTAATTTCTTGTTTTGACCATTTTGTAAGTGCTAATTTCTAGCTTAGCACCTTTTGAAAGTGCTAATTTTTTGTTTTAACCTTTTTGAAAGTGTTAATTTATTGTTTTAACCTTTTTTAAAGTGAGAGAGAGAAAGACACACTTTATTACTCGAAACAAAGCTGACAATGTCCTCCAACGAGGATAGCCCTTTGCTTGTTTTGACCATTCTTAAAGTGTTAATTAATTGTTTTGACCTTTTTGAAAGCTTTAATTGCTTGTTTTGACCTTTTTGAAAGCTTTAATTGCTTGTTTTGACCTTTTTGAAAGTCTGAGTTACTGGTTTTGAATGCTTTTGAAAATGTTATTATTTCTAGTTTTGACCCTTCCGAAAAAGTTAATTTGTAGAAAATGCACTTTTGTAAAGCATTCTTTTCATGGTTTCCTAGTTGCGAATTGGTTAAATAAAAGTGATTCATGAATGCTTCATACAAGTGCTCGTGCTTCTTCCTGACGTGCTGATATGAGTCACATTTAAAAATTCCCAATAATTATTGTGCTAATTTATTTTTATGCATTATAGAGATAGGGCCAGTACAGGTGTGAATATATTTACATATACCTACACACGCTTCATCATCATTTAGCTTCTTATTCTAATGATTGGAGGTAAACTTTGGGTTGGTGCCTTTATAGAAATTAAATTGACTGGTCTACAAGCAGCGTCACGTATTCACTGCGATGCCATGCCTGCACCTATATACCTATAGTCCTATAGTATTTGTGTTATATAGGGAAACTACGAGTAAGTATGCCAATCTATACAAAATATTAATTATACAAATATAGTGTGGTACATTTAATTCACGATGGTCTTCTTGACTTGGCTGGCGTCTTGGGCTTTTGGTTTGTACTCCCACGATCAAGGATCATGTTTGCCCATAAATGAACTTAAAACCAAAACCAACACACAGCATCATACGATGATGGTATTAAACTGTAATAAGGTAGAAACTTCAAGCCCAACCTGGAAGCATTACGGATATGATAGGTAAGTGTATGTAGCATACTCAGCCATTTAAACTTTAAACTGCTGGTATGTTGGATGCTCACAATCCCAGTTTTGACAATATTCCGTCACAATAAGCACTATACAGTCCGTGCTACGCATAACATTTGCAATTTGCGTATCGTCTGTGTAAATGCAATTTGTCCCAAGTACAGTCTCAGCTTACTTGCAATGTGTCTCAAGTCCCTATAATGGAAAATATCATTATGTGACAAAACTAGTAAATAACACATTTCAAAACGGTCAAAACGAGAAAATTAACACTTTTTCAAAACGGTCAAAACGAGAAAATTAACTTTTTCAAAACGGTCAAAACGAGAAAATTAACACTTTTTCAAAACGGTCAAACCGAGAAAATAACACTTTTTCAAAACGGTCAAACCGAGAAAATAACACTTTTTCAAAATGGTCAAACCGAGAAAATAACACTTTTTCAAAATGGTCAAAACGAGAAAATAACACTTTTTCAAAACGGTCAAAACGAGAAAATAACACTTTTTCAAAACGGTCAAAACTAGTAAATAACACTTTTTCAACAATGGAAAATATCATTACCTATGTGGACTTGGGACATATTGCAATTAAGCTGAGACTGCGCTTGGGACAAATTCCATTTACACAGACGATATATGTATGTGACAAAAATATTTGCAAGGAAGGTTTCCAAGGGAAAATCTAAGGCATTTATTCAAAAGTCAAAACATAAAATTGAGCCAGCATCAAAGAAGAAGAAGGAGTCAAGGTTTAAAAGTACAAGTCAAAGGCATAAAATATGACATTATACATTAAGTATGTATCTAGTTCGATAAATCTTGCGAATTTTTTTCTATTTATTTTTGTGCTGTAGTTGTAGCCAGACTATATGACTATGTACAGGGAAATAAGTAAATAGGGCTTTAAATATTTTAAGAATCTGTGCACGTATATAGAATAACATTCATCATATTTATAGTATATTCGACGCAATGTTTGTATAGCAACATCGCTTTGGATTTGGGATATACCTTCACATATACGTCACTGGGAATCCTTACCACTTACTACAATAAAAATAGTACAAAATTATTGAAGACGAGAGTAAAGTAATTGCAAAGGGAAATAAAATGAGCGTATAAACACTCTTGTGCTATAAAACTCAATCTTCCGTCATGTTTAAAGTTTAAGTTATGCTGCATATACTCATATCCGTGTCTACAATAATAAAAGCAAAGTTATAGCAATCTACTAGTATATAGCTATATGCACATCCGTAGTATAGGTACCACGGGCCGTATAAAAGACTCAAAATAAATATAATAAATTGGAGCTTTATAGTTATTAATTATTAATTTCAACTTTCATGGAATAGCTGACGTAGGTAGCTTACTGACTGCGTAGCTGTCTTTAAATATGCAAACCTCGATAAAAAAGATTGTACTTTAAAAAATGGAACATTAGATCTAAAAGTATGACATAAGATTTATATTATAAACGTAGGGTTTAATTGACCCCAATTTGAGTCTCAGTTCTAGCAAATGTGTGGCAAATGATGTCGTACTAGCATTGACATGATTATTATTATAGATTATAGCGGTTAATACTGCCAGTAATTTCGAAGCAATACTTTCCCTTTTCCTTGTATTATTTCTAGTGAGATTCGTCACTCATTTTCCTTTTTTGTTTTGGCGTGTGTGTGTGTCTTTCATGTTTTCAGGTTTTCCTTCAATAGTACTGGGACTGCCACTTTGACCATTTCCTTATCCAGCCGATTTTTGCTGTTTTTTCTAGAAGTTTCCAGTATTAATTTCCTCCTAAAAGATTTCCCTGTCTAGTTAGTGCATGAGTAAGCAAGATAGAAAATTAATGACCAAAAAACCAAAATATCTTTACATTTTAGGAATTGGAATAAGCACTGCCTGGTATGTATGTATAGAGTGTATTGAACTTTTCCTTGTTACGTTTTCATTCACTATTTTTACAATTTTGCAGTGATCAATTGAATTAAATTCAGTGTACAAGGGATATAGCTATACACTCAGCTTTCATGTCTATCAAAAAATTGTAGATATACCCATAGATAGGCAAGGCATGTCTTAAATCTAAAACTAGGTTGATGTTCTCAATAATTGAACTTAATCTTTGGAGCACAGATAAGCTTTGTAAAAATAAATAAGGTGCATACAGCTAGCTGTAACTATGTACGTTGAATTGTCAGGGAAGCTTATTAGCTCTTGGTTGGAGATGCTAAAATTGCTAAATAGGAAAAGTACCCACAAATAAAGTAACAAATCAGACAGCAGAGTAACAGTCGAAGAGTCAGTCTGCATCTTTAATGTTTACACAAAACTCTGAATCTCAACTCTGAATCTGAAACTATGGAGCAAGGAACTGACAATGAGGGGGAATTATTTAGCAACGTTTTGCCACTTAATATACACTTCCCACCTTTTACTGAAGCTGTCATTAGCTGTCTTCTGCCTCTCTCACACACACACACACACTCTTCCTAATAAGGTATACTAAAATTTGTGCTATACCTTCTTATATGAAACTGACAGTAAAATGACTTAAGAGGCACATTGACGTATTTCTATTTTTGCAACTTACTTTAATGTATAAAGCGTCCTTCTGGCACTCAAAATATGTATGTGGTACTGTTGCTAAAACCTTCATTGTTGAACAAAACCAGGATGTTTTCAAAAGCGCATAAATATGATATTTTGAAACTTTGTAATTAGTTTCTATTTTGCATCATTTCAAAAACATGCAATATGAGATTTTGCACTTTTTCAAAACCATGTTAATAAGACAGTATGAACCTTTTCAAAAACATGCAATTATGAGATTTGCACTTTTTCAAAATCACGTAAATAGTATATTTTGCGCCCTTTCAAAAACAAGTGAATAGAACATTTTGCACCTTTTTGAAAACATGTTAACACGACATTTTGCACATTTTCAAAATCACGTAAATAGTTCATTTTGCACCTTTTTAGAAACATGTAAATAGGACATTTTGCACCTTTTTAGAAACATGTAAATAGGAAATTTTGCACCTTTTCAACAACATGTAAATACGACAATTTGCACCTTTTCGAAAACATGTAAATAGGACATTTTGCACCCCTTCAAATACAAGTAAATAGGACATTTTGCGCCTTTTCAAAAACGTGTAAATAGGGCATGTTGCCCTTTTTAAAAACATGTAAATAGGGCATTTTGCCCTTTTCAAAAACATGTAAATAGGGCATTTTGCCCTTTTCAAAAACATGTAAATAGGGCATTTTGCACTCTTTCAAAAACAAGCAAATAGGAATAGGAGAGTTTGCAACTTTTCAAAATCACGTAAGTAGGACAGTTTGCACCCTTTCAAAAACATGTACATACAACGATTTTCACCTTTTCAAAACACCGAGAACCCTTTGCCCAGTAGACGTTCAAATTAGATAGATTCCCATTTAATAAAGATACAAATTTTTGAATCTAGTACAAAAATTTGAAATAATGTCCTACATCATTCGTCACGTTGCCTTTCAAAAAGCTCAAGCACGCTTGACTCACTGTCACTGTTACGTTGTGTGTTTTAAAACTTGCCACTTTGCTTCTTAAGCCACGATTTTGACACTAAATACATACATACCTTCCTACCTATTACCTATACCACCTTTTTCTTCAGCATTGATTGTGGGAGAAACGTGCAACTATGGCTACGTACTACGTAGTATGTATAGGTAATAGGTGCGTAGATTTACTCGTAAAATATTTGCATTCACAATTTGACCCTCGGACGACTCATTCTGCCTCCACCACCACAGACGACAGATACAGTGTTCTTTTGGCCGGCGTATGTACTATATATATAGCCACCGTAAAAGTTTACCTATGACCTATAGTGAGCTATGTATGTGTTTGCTATATGGAAAGCCCACTAATATAGTAAATAGGACTAAAATTACATTTAAACAAGATGTACAAACAAGAAAAGAGACAGAAAAATGCAAATGGCAGAAGGGTAATAAGTTCATCAGCATTGCATTAGCACTGCGCATCCCCACGCAAATTAATATATCAATTTTCTCTCTGTGTTATGTGTGTGTGTGTGTGTGTGTGTGTGTGTGTGTGTGTGTAATAGGGCAAAGTCACTGTAGCCCAGCCAATAGAAAAGTAATTAGGGGCGATGCAAAAAATACATAACGCAAAAAACGGACCTTTAGTACCCACCTACCCCTTGTGTAACGCATTTAGCGCCCCCTGCGCAATGCTGTAGGTATAGGCTGTAACGATAAACGGAACAACTATCGACCCCAACCAGCGTTATGTATTTTTTGCATCGTCCCTTAGTGTCAAATTCCAAATTAAATTGAATCTATTTGTTCCATTCTTGAGCCTTTCTTTTCCTTTCTGTATTTTCCTAAAGATTAGAATTAGAAATGACACACATTATATTGGAATTGGAAGGGACGACCGCGTATTATATTCCGCATGGCTAATGGAATGTGTAGTGTTGACTCGTAAAAGGCGTCAATGTCTAAATTACCAGATGAAAAAATAATTACTATGAAGATGTTTCACTGATCGCCACTGCTCTGCTCTGCACTGCACTGTACTGCCCGCAGTACCACAATAAAAGTTTTTATAACTTCTACAAGTTTACAATTACATAGGTACGTACAACCCAGAATGCAGAACTCACTCACGTAGTAAGTGCCAGTGCATTAAACCAATGACAGGAATGCTAATAATAACGCTAAATTGTTCTACATATATATGTATACATAATTTGGCACATTTAAGGCATGAAATAGTTGCAAAAAATACTAGATTTTTATAGATTGCACCTTTTCAAAAGGTGCACATGGGACATTTTACACCCTTTCCAAATATGTATAGTAACTTAAATAGAATCTTATTCGAAACTTCTTCCTATTCGAAACTGGGGAACCATGCCATGGAAAGGATGCTTTACAAAAGTGTTTCATTCCATAAATGTACTTTTTCAAAATGGTCAAAACTAGTAAATAACACTTTTTCAAAAAGGTCAAAACTAGTAAATAACACTTTTTCAAA
>JAQFZC010006703.1:0-12172 GCA_034695205.1 Dicyrtoma fusca
GGGCTAGGGCCATTCAGATCAACATCACTGCCTACCCGCCTACTGGTAACACTCTGTATCTGGATGTAAAGCGCATAGGATTTACCGTAATTGACCGAATTATCGTCGGGGCTCGAATAATTGCCGGGGTCTAGACATGCTATATTCAATAATCGCCGGGGCTCAAATAATCGCCGGGGCCCGGGGCGCTTATTCGGAATTTGCACCACTGCATTGGCAGCCCATGCAGCCAGGCTTCCTTGTATGTAACAATATAGTTTTCGTTATGCAGAAAGGGCGTATATTTAAATACTTACATGCTTCAATTAGTTTTAAATGAATAATATTATTTTATTGCTGTACTTGTAATACATAACTAAGTTTGGTTGAAATGAAATGCATTTGGATCTAATCTGTCGTAAAATAAAGAGTTCTAAACGGCAGCAACTACGAAAGACTACTGACTGCTAAACAAACCGTAAAAATTACTGTACAGAAGTATTTCAAAAATTATCTAAATTGGTAAAGAAAAACGGTTTCCGGCTTGATTTAGGCAAAAGATACATAATACTATAAAGTGATTTATGTATACCTTTATCAGATTACATGCTCTCCAAAAAGTCTGTTTAAAGCTCAAAAAGATATAATTGGATTGGGTGCGGTACTCAAATAGTAAATAACGAATCAGTAAGGGGGTGAAACCCGGAAGCACGTATGAGCCGGGCAGCACAATTGCACCTGTCAATTTGGTGTAAGGGAGTATGAAACACGGAAAGGGATACCAAGAAAAGCTCGATTTGTATTTTATTATTATGATGATACATTATTGGAACTGAATACGTGCGGCAGCACAATTAGAGCTGTCGATTTGTAGGGAGGTTGAAAGCCGCCTATTTTTAGCTACATTTATTTTTAACAGTAAAGCAACAGTGAAGTAATTGTTGAAGTAAAGAGAGCATATTTTAACTTTAGAATACACTATTGGGTTTGTGGGGCAGATGTGAGTCCATCAGGGAAGAAGGAATGGGGGGGGGGGGGTGAAACCCGGAATAGGACACCAAGAAAAGCATCATTTGAATTTTATTATTTTGATGATTATTTTAATAATGTTTTTGTAAAGTAACTTATTTAATTGCTGGAATAAATAATTGAATAATTGCATTATTTACAAATAAAAAGGTATTCCCAGTTTTCTAAATTCAATTAAGTTTAATTTTAAACATTTCAAATCTACTATGTTCTTATATTAACTATAGATGTAAAGTAGGAACATGTAAGTTATTTATACCTGTAGATTACTACGTAGCATATAGAGTATAATAATTAAAATTAGTATATTTGTCGTTTTAAGTTTAACAATTTAAAATATCCTTAGTATATACTAAACCAACATTTTTGCAATATTTTTAATTACAATTAAATTGTTCCATTTAACTCTGTTTCGTTACTTGTTGTCAGCCAGGTATTACAATTATTTGCTATCCGTATCATCACTGTCAGTACTATACTCATCGTCAGAAGATCGAAGTATCGTCGTCGGAATTGAGGTGCTGTTTATTTCGGTGTTAGGGGCTTTGAACAGGGGGCCTATTACCATGGTTAAAAACCTCGTCAACTGATATATTCATTGTAGCTGTCTAGAGTTCACCAGGATACAATTTTTCAATTTTTGCGTTCAGTTTCTCACAAGTCAAGTAAGGCAAATAAAACCTCATGTTCTCTTTGGATAAGAACTTCATCAGGTCTAAAAGGTTTTTCTTCGTTTTAATCGTCATTTCTTTTCCTGTGCTTTCCAGAACAACAGTGGTGATAATTGGGCATTCCGATTTTGAATCTTTGTGAATCGGGTGAGTTATCGCAAATTTGACCGTGTCTTGATCCAGGTGTCCTTTTTTGCATTTCAAAATGTCTAGTAGTCTAGTTCTTGCCCATCAAATGTAAAACACAGGTACTTGGTTATTTGAAACTTGATTGGCTTTTTGTAGTGGCTAAGAAGTGGTTTAAAATCGTAAAAATAAGTTTCGGTCAGCACTATAACGTGGAATGGTTGACTAGGCCTTGCTTGACGAATTATTGCGACCATATCAGAGTGCTTGAATGCAGGAATAACACTGTTTTTTCTTTCAATTGCGGCAAAATCCGTGTCGGATTCATTATAAGAATGGCCGGACACGAAAAACTTTTGTACACAGGTTGCAAAATATTTGAGCTTCTTCAATTCTCTCAACAATAGAATCATAGCAAAGTTGTTGTGCTGCTTACCACACCTATCTCCCCAAATTATTAGGTTGCGTTCGATTCCGTCTGCAAGCGGTGAATATTCTGTTGTGATGTGTTTCCACCAAATTAAAGCAATGACACTTGCACCTGATTTTCGCATGTCTTGATCCCAAAGGTACATAAATCCATTATCATTTTCATGGTTGTGAATGCCGTAGTTGTAACTACTAAATTTGCATCTGTAGTAAGTTGCACTATTTTTAAAATAGGGCAAGCACCAATTTTTCTGCGCATCTCCAGTCAACACGACATATTTTTCTGGGCTTAGTCTGGCAATCTCTTTATCCTTTGAGTACTCTTTACGAGCGTCTTCGGCCATTTTCTGATGATCCTCTTTTTCTGCTTCAATTTTTTGAACTTCTTTTGGGTCTTTTGCTGCTCGAATCTGAATTTCCAGCATGTCACAATAATCGCAAGTATCTTTGTACGGAAGGCCGATTCGAAGATTTGTCCTGTTATGAAATATCATTCGATAATACGTTTCACACATACCAGGGTCACCAATTTCGTTACAAAAGTCTTTATACATTTTTGTGTATGTTAATTCTGGGGAAAGATACTCCTTTTCGTCGTTTTTTCCGTCGTCTACATTGTCCTTTTTCTTATCCTTGTCCTTTTTGTGTTCTTCGTGTCTGCAGTAGTGGCTCTTTTGACGTGGGTAGCTTTTCATGTGCATAATTGCGAGTTGTTGCTTTTCTTCAATGATCTTGTGTGGGTTAGGAGCTCGACCCTGCAGACAGACAGATCAGATTTATTCAGTATTTTACAGTACGTCCTAAAGCAAACATGGTGCTGTTGAGCATTTATGGTGAAGAAGTAGAACCAACCTTTTAAACCTTCTTGCCGGCACATAGTAAGGGATAAGAAGAGGTTTCTTTCGTCCTTTGACATTAGCACAAATTGAGTGTAAATATTCCGCCGCTGTTGCAGTGTTAATGTAGCACATCCTTCTTTCTTGCATGACTTCGTACAAATAAGGTCTGGTGGATAATTCTCGATTACACAATTAACGCCAGTGGGAGGCTCAACATCGTCTATCATTTTTTGCTTTGACAAAAAGTTCGTTTTGTTCAGTTTGGCTTTTGAAAAGTTTACTAGGTTTGAGGTAGAAGGGACAAAAGTATCCACGTTTGTAGCCATCTACAACAAAAAATTATTGAGTTAACCAGACAGTAACCATATGTTCGAGATGATACTTTGACAAAACGAACTTAACTATCGTTGTTAGTTATTGGACAAGTTTAGATAATTATTATTATAGCACAATATAAGACAACATTCAAGCTGATCGTGGCTACGTAGATAAAGAGTAATTGGTTCAGTTTACTTTCAGAAGTTGCTCAGGAAAGTTTGTTTGATGGTACAATTGTATGCCCAGATTTTTGAAACTAAAGTACGAGATTAGTAAAAAAGGAAAAAACATAAATGGTGGAGCATGGCAGGGAAGATATAATGTGCCTTTTAAAAGTACTTCATTTTGGTTTTGAAAATCTGGGCACACTATTGTACCATGAAACCAACTTTCCTTGAGCAAATTCTGAAGTAAACTGAGCCCTTCAGTCTTTTCTTAAGTAGCCACTGTCAGCCTGAAAATTAAACAAACCGAACATGCTTTCGCAGTTTGGTGAGACGCTCTGTACTACATTTTCCAAGATTAAAGTTATCCAGTAAAACTTTTTTTAAACAAGTTAATCAAGTTAAATAAGTTAGACAAGTGCCATAAAGCTCTCAGCAAGCAGAAACAGGATATGAAGACTTTTACTATGAAAAGAGCAACACTTAATTTTACCCATTTAAAAAAAGTAAAACGTGAACTAGGGTGAACGCTTCTAGCTGTGGTCGTCTTTGGTACCCCCTGTTTTTACTGTCAACGGGAAGTCAAAATCGAACGTACACGGTTGTTAATCTTCCGATATTGGACTTCCTAAAGAAAGTATGCTCGATTTTAAATAATCCATGACACTGGAGAAAAGACCGCGGTACCTCAGTTACAGCCCGACCACAATTAGAAGCCTAAACTCTATTAAAACCTGATTTTAAGCATTTTAAAAAGTACAAAACGAGGTTCTGGTTTTAGACCCTTTTGAAAAGTGTCAAACGCGCTTTCACATGGTATGGAGCATTGTCAATAACTATAAAATACTTCTTGCAAGTTTTATCTAAGTTATCTAGGAGCTCTTTGAACCATTTTTCAAAGGTCGAAAAATTGACATTACCATGGTAATCCTTATCTGCGTCTTTAGCGTTTATAGCCCACACTAAATTTGATCCAGCTATGAAACCATTTTTACCCCCACACGCAAGCACTATTAGCCTTGGCCCTCGACCTGGTTTTACTTTACTATATGCAAATTCTGCCTTTTCTCGTGGATCTTTGAATGTGTTTGCTATACATCCCTTTTTTAGGAGCATATTGCGATCAATCCAAGTCTCAACTAAAAAAAAACGATTTCACGCTCATTTTTTCTCCGAACCTCTCGGATTTTTGTCAAGTACTTTCTACGTTACCGCACTTTATCAGGGTCAAATAGCACACTGTATCTGTGATTAAGACTGCCAAACTTGTATCCTTCTCTGTGGAGTATTTTTCTGAATGTGTCCAAGTGACAAGTAAATAGGTCTTGTATTGTTTCACAATCAACAGCTGGACCTTGTTTTTCTACACACTCTAGCTGCAACCGCTGTACTTTTTCTTTGAATGCTTGATAGAGGGTCGTTATAGTTGGAATTTTATTTTGACTGTAAAATGATGGTATGG
This sequence comes from Dicyrtoma fusca, assembly GCA_034695205.1. Classification (NCBI taxonomy): domain Eukaryota; kingdom Metazoa; phylum Arthropoda; class Collembola; order Symphypleona; family Dicyrtomidae; genus Dicyrtoma; species Dicyrtoma fusca. Next base: position 5,018 of record JAQFZC010006703.1, read on the forward strand.
TCTGCCGAAGAAGCTGCTTGTTTGCTTCATCTTTCATAAAAGCCATTTGCTTTGATGTGACAATTCGTTTATTTTTATGAATATCAATCGTCTTATCTTTAAATTTTTTTTCAGCTTTCTGAACGCTTTTAAGTGCAATATTTAATAGTAGAGAAGCAAGCAGCTTTGGTTCTCGTTTCATATAATGTTCATTATTTTGGTGAAATGCGAGTGAGCGTACCAAGTTCACAATTAACTTATTGCTTTGTGGATTGAATTCACTGCCTTTAAACCAAAAAGGAAACTCAACAACGGGTTTAAGAAGAAATGTTTTATCCAGTTGACACAAATTTGGCAAACCTTCAGTTGGGGGAGATAGCTTAAACCATTCTGGTGTTCGTGGTTTAGATTCTTTGTCGCATTTGCTGTAGCTTTTTAGTTCATTTCGACTAAATTCTGAACTTTGCATGCCAATAATACTATCGTAGATGTTTTCATATGATTTTCTTGGTGGTAATATTTTTTGAACAAATGACTATGCGCTGTCTTTTAAAGTCATTGATTCTGTAGATCGAATTGTGACGTCGTATAGCCATTGCCTTATTTCAATAATCTGTTCTTCACTGACAGGTGAACCTACAGTGTGAAACCAGAACTATCAAGGTAAGATTAATTCTAGTTTTATTTATTTATTAAAGGGGACGGGGGCAACAATAAGATAAGACACTTTTCATCATATTCATTAATAAATTCTAGTCATAGTATGTAGGTAAACGCATGAACCTTAGTAATTTATTTTTACAATATTTATAATAATAATAATAGTAATTCTTTTATTTTAGGTACCGCGACCAGACCAAGAAGACACAAGACAGAAGACAGAAGACCGGACTCCAAATTCCAGATCCCAAAGAAAAATGAGGAAAATCTCAGGTTTTATTCTGCAGGTAAAAGGTTCAGATGTGATGTGGTTGGTAGTTAAATGGAGAGTGGATGATTGAAATTGAAAAATAAAATTAGAAAAATAAAATATTGAATGAGTGCTGTTGAGTGTCTGTTGACTGTTGTGACTAAAGAGTGAGTTAGTGAGTGAGTGAGTGAGTGAGTGAATGAAAATTGTTTCGAATCTGATTAGTAATCAGATTCAAATTGTTGATCATGGCAACGGACTATTCTACACCGTCACAATACCCTCCCTGTCGAAAGAATTCATGTCCTCATGACTATGTGTAATATGTCAAGGTGTGTGTAAAACAGTGAATTTCAGGGAAAAACACGGGGGCTTAACTAGAACCCTATTTTAATGAACAAGAATTACTGACAAACATTATGAACAATACATTTATATAGTAACGCAACAGAATACTTGATAATTAGGTAACACATCTTAATTAATGTCGACTTAACTTATAAGGAACATTGATAACATTTGCAAGAGTATGGAATCTTTTCCCACGCTTAACATAAGCCCTCTCTGACAATGAGCAAATATTATGGAAATGGTTTTCCCCGCAATTAAAGCAACGAATTTTACCATTGTTCATGTAACTCACGGCCTTTGAAGCCTTAACCCTGCAGTCACGAAACGTATGGCCCTCTAAACCACAGAATTGACAATGAATCTTAGAAATAACAAAAATATGATTTGGCTCAATGTCAGAAAGAGCCTTCGGTGTTTCAGTAGGAAATATCTCGATAGTAAGCGAAAGAGGTGGGCAAGCTATCATTTCAGTATAATTTATTGTAGTTTGATCTGGTCGATCGGAAACAATAGTTGGAATTGCGGACTGCACGAACTCAATTATCGGTTCCTCGAGTGTTGGAGGTTTAGGAATTGGAGGAGCTGGAGGAGGAATGCTGGGTACGTATCCCTTGATTTCTAGAGGAACGGCCATACCTTGATCATCTATGCCAATTCCGCTGCCAGGCTTATATCCCTTAGTCATCATCATTGTGAGGATTTTATCTGAAGGCTTGTACGGAACATTTTGCTGTAGTAAAGAATATTAAGAAACACGATTTAAATGAGGTTCAATTTGAGAAGGTGGTAGTGGTGGTGGTGGTGGTGAGTTTATCAAAATAGGAGTGATTAGCACAGATGCTTCCCTATTTATTCTACCATCCCGTCTCAAATCGGTAAAGATTTGGTCCATACCGAAGTATTCCGCTTGCTCATCAAGAGTCATCCATTCATCCTCCCCATTAAAACAGTAAGGACTTAAACTTATGTCCATCTATATTATACAAAATACAACACTCATAAAAGATTAGAGTCATCATCAGTAATGACGCCAGTATTCACAAGGCAGGGTATAGCTGGTTGACTGTAATAATATTTCTGATTAGGAACAAATCGTTGTGAAGTAAACATTCCTTTATTAACTCTATTGCTACGTCTAAAAGTTCTTGGTGACTTCATAATTACGGGTGAAACACTGCTATTAGCTGACAATGAGTCGGCTAATTCTTGCACTTGATTAATAGTGAGTATCAAATCCTCAGGACTATCTACAACTGGTTGAATATCATTAATTGATACACTTATTGACTTATCACCTACACTGACTTTATGATCTACCACACTATGAGTTGAAGTAACGAAAGAGGTTTTTGTGGATTCGATTTCGACCTCAGAGTCTGTAATTTCAAAACTAGAACTGTTAGTTGATTCAGTATCGGGGAAAATAGGTTTATAATAAGGTTTTATCTGATCAATATGAGCTTGTCGCCTGCGTCCAGTGATGCGTTTACCATTAGCACTACTAAATCTGTCTTTTTTATCTGTAAGTTGACTAAACGATAATCAATCACTATTCGCTTTGTTCCGTCTGCCTTAGGAACTAAAAATACGGGAGAACTATAGGGTGACCACGATTCTTCAACTAATCCTAGTTTTAAATCACTTTGAACTTGTCTTTCCACCTCTTGATGTTCAATCGCTGATAACTTATATGCACGTTGGTGTACAGGTGGGTGATTACCAGTATCGATAGTACATGAAACACCCTTAACTTTTAACAGTTCCTCATCACTGATTGCAAAAGCGGGCGGAAACTGACGAAGACAACTTGTAATCTTAGCTCTATCTTCCTCGGAATATTTTTCTGAAATGTGTAGCTGGTTAATCTCCTCTTCAGTGAATTCCGCCGGGTTATCTGCATGGCTATATTTTTGATTATTAATACATGAAATATCCTCTAGTGTTCCAAACAAACGTAATTTAGGGAGTATTGCTGGATTCTTGCTAAAATTACCAACAAATGTTTGTGCTCTACCATCTTTCACCGTCACAATTGAACTCCCTAAAGCAATCGGCCCTTTTGATATTTTTCGTTTTTACTAATAATAAAATCACCATTGACAGATTTATGTGTATGTACAGTAATTCGTTGGATTGAATGAGACATGACTTTATATGCTCTACCTGTGCTCAATCTTCTAAACCTATGCCCAGATCCTGTTGAAGAAGTGCTGACTGACAGTGATGACACTGACGAACTACTTATATCTAAATCCGAGGCTACTACATTCCCTAAAGCTTGTTTAACTTTACATGACCTTTTAGCCTTTACACCTTGTGCCGACGAATTATTTTTATTTCTATTTAGAAAACCTTAACATGTGGCAGAACACAGGGAATCTCCTTGCAGAATTTCACACGGCTTAAAAGGTTAAATAATACGGGGAATTAACTTAGCACTTTCAAACTCTAAAGATTTCCAATATTTTGGCAAAACGTCCATTCCCAAAACTAACCGTGACGTACCACCATCTAATAACGCGAACGAATGGACAAAGCTTACCCCTTCTGTGATACACTCTAATTCCGCCTTGTATTGGATCACGATTGGTGAATCAACATTAGCTGATTGTGTAGCTTTGATTTTATCTATCATGTATATTTTAATACACTTAGGATTAGCCGTTTAAACCTTCTTCGCAAAGGCTGTAGAAATAATACTCATTGTTGCACCAGGATCAACGAGTGCTTTAATACACCTACCGGACGTTAAAGGCATACCAACAATTTCCAACTTAATCCTTATTTCTCTTGGGTAACTGGTTCCATTGTCGGGATTATGTCCTTCAGAAAGTAGCGTTCCTGTAGTGCCTATCGAATCTGATTTATCGTGAAACGTTGACATAGAAGATGAGTATTGAAGCTGTGAAGTTAACTTTTTAAGTTGTATTGATTCCGGACTAATCACTTTATCTTCCTTACAAGTAGAAATGTTACTACTAATGATCTTAGAATTATACCCAAAACTGTTATTATCTAGACTACGACTTTTCGTGTTTTTACCGTAATTAATATTACCATTACTACTACTACCAAGCTCACGAACTACAAAATCCGACTGAGGATCGGGGGTTAATTCTAAACTTAACCTACTTAAGCTACGTAGACTCCTATTGCTATTCCTAAATATCCTAGACCTAACAGCACGGGATTCTGTTTGAGCCTGATCAACCCGATTTCTGATCAGACGGTGTAGTTTTCCGAAGGGGGAACTTCAGTCGATGTGTACTGTAATTCACCCTCGGTCTGGAATGCTCGCATTTGATGTCCTTGTTGATTATTAGGTACAAACGGGTTTCCAGATCTAGCATTCTGCTGCTGAGAATCCAACTGCTGACTCTGACCCTGGTTTTGCCGTTGCCTATAATTAATAGAATTCCCCTGGTTGTTCTGATACTGCTGCCGTTGACCAGCCTGATTGCCTGAATTTCCTTGACCTCGACTTGCGACCAAATCCCTACACGTGTCCACATAATGCCCAAAACGATTACAGTATGTACATTGTGGTCTATTACCATTTTGTCCGCTATTATGGAACTGCCCATTATTATTGTAATTTCGAGCTTCCCTTTGCTTAAAGCAATGCGCCTGAATGTGACCCATATTACTACAAAAGGTACATTGTACTCTCGACATTAAGTCAAATAAATTCTGTTCCTCCTGTACAGTCAGACTTCGTAATTGTGGGGAATGACGGGGTGTACTAGCTAAGGAATGATCTAGATTACTAAGAACACTAGGTGTTGGTTTAACACACGTTGCGAGATACCGTTCAAGACAAGTACAAAATTCATTCTCATCCTTAATATTGGTGAAACTAGTCATGGCTTTAATTTCATTAGGCAGTCCTTGTCTCAAATCACGAAGTAACTGTGCCGTAGTAGCATGATTATCAACTCTCATCACTAACTCCTTCATTTTAGAAACATACTGTTGACCTTACATCGTATATTCAAATCAAAACCGTTGTTTTTCAGAGATTGCTGTCTCCTTTCGTGTCTCTTCAGTAAAAAACTCACGTAATGAAGTTTGAAATTCATCATATACTGACTCATGGTTAGTATGCACAACTGGGGACGTCTGAATCCAGAACCCTCGAAACCATGTAATAAGAGAGCTAGACTTACATGTTGACATAATCTTTTCAAGGTACGTGACCATGAATTTGTAATCCAATTTCAAACTAATACGCAGATTATTTAGCTGCGCAAGCCACACATTAGTGTCTAAACTGGGATCAAACGGGGTAAGACATTGTAGAAGTGATCGCAACTGCTTTGTTGGATCTTGCTGTAAAGCACGTGTAGCTAAATTTAGCTCTTGATGTTTTACCATCTCCTCACGTTGCTTTAATTCCTTCCTTGTAACTTGTAACTCACTAAAGCTTTCCTGTAATTGCTCTTTTAGCTTAGACAACTCATCAACCGCTTCACCATGCTTACTTACAGGAGTTGACGTGGTGGGAACATGTCTACGCGACGAAGTACAAAAAGTTGGTAATGAATGTGAAGACATTTTATTAAATTTGATATCAACCGTGATATGTTAATATTTGAGGCCTAAACTCCTAATTTAATTAAATTATTTAATTATTTAATTACAAATTTACTGTGCAGACTGTTAAACTTTTGCTTACTATAAACTCACTTATTTAAATATTGAATGTTTTGGCATATAACGTAAGCGTTTACGTCATTTATAAGCGTGTAAACCTGTAATAACTGAACAGCCCCTCAATTTATTCTCACTTTAATGACGTATCTTGTGCACGGCCCCACTCGTAAGGTAATATATGCACAGCCCTTTGTCGTGACGTAACGTATGCACAGCCCTTCAATAAGCACAATTTTATTACGTAATATGTGCGTAACCCCTTGGACGTAATTTTTGGCGTGACCCCTGTGTATATGACGTTATATATGTATAACCCCTCAGGTTACAATTACATGTACATCGCTTAAATTAGACTTATTTAGGCGCGGCTTATTATGACAATTTTCAATGTAATAAATGAACAACCCTTTCACTTTATTATTGAATCTACACAGAATCTTCGACGACTCCCACCAATTATGAAACTAATATTGATAGACTGGGAAAAGTCGGGGATTATTTAATTATTTAATTTATTACCTTTGTTGCGACAATGGGAAACGACAATGACACTCGCTTGTTTAGTGAGAGGATAATTGCGTTGCGATTTTGACAGCAGAGTAACGAAGGCAAAACACGACCAGAGACACGTACGGCGCCTACTGAAACCAGAACTATCAAGGTAAGATTAATTCTAGTTTTATTTATTTATTAAAGGGGACGGGGGCAACAATAAGATAAGACACTTTTCATCATATTCATTAATAAATTCTAGTCATAGTATGTAGGTAAACGCATGAACCTTAGTAATTTATTTTTACAATATTTATAATAATAATAATAGTAATTCTTTTATTTTAGGTACCGCGACCAGACCAAGAAGACACAAGACAGAAGACAGAAGACCGGACTCCAAATTCCAGATCCCAAAGAAAAATGAGGAAAATCTCAGGTTTTATTCTGCAGGTAAAAGGTTCAGATGTGATGTGGTTGGTAGTTAAATGGAGAGTGGATGATTGAAATTGAAAAATAAAATTAGAAAAATAAAATATTGAATGAGTGCTGTTGAGTGTCTGTTGACTGTTGTGACTAAAGAGTGAGTTAGTGAGTGAGTGAGTGAGTGAGTGAATGAAAATTGTTTTGAATATGATAAGTAATCAGATTCAAATTGTTGATCATGGCAACGGACTATTCTACACCGTCACAAGTGCAAGGAAGTCCACTTCTTGCAGCTGTTGAGTGGATATGAAGTAACACAATAATAGCTACACCCTCTTTAAAAT
>JAQFZC010006704.1:0-12171 GCA_034695205.1 Dicyrtoma fusca
TTTACGCAGGTGACCAGTTTACAGGTGACCAGTTTACAGGTGACGAGTCGCGGAGTGACGAATCGAGGTAACACCCATGTGCACGTACTTATTTTAAATTATGAGGACTATTCTTGTGGTTATTAGTGTGGACTTCTGGCTGATGTTCATGTGCATTGGGGCTTTCAAGGATGAGCTGACATCGACAGGATAGATAATCGACGTGATTGTCGGTCGATGGGTTTGAATGGTGCATAAAATGAAAGAAGGAAGCATGTATGGGATAGAAATAATTTTTTGGTTCATTTAGAATTTTGTAATAGTACATTAGAGCGAGACCACAGTGGTTTGTGAGAAGTGAGTTGAGTTCCTCAGTAGTGCTGTTGTGTTCTGTGGATGGGCATTGGTAGGATTGGGAGTGTGAGGCAGACAGAGGAAAGTTGTACAGATGATGATAGCATGCAGAGGAAGGCCCCCCTTCGATTTGAATGTCGGTGAATTCCCGTCCCGACACCTGTGCGACCCGCAACACCTGTTTACCCTCTAGCATTTTCAATATATTTATTTCTGTATTATAATATAATACGTCCCTATGAGCTGGGCTGGGGTCTCAAAAGCTACGGAGAGTGGAGTTCAGTTGAGTGTCTGTCTGTCGAGTGAGCTATACCTACGCCTTTCCTTTCTTTGCCTTTTTCTAGCAATTTTTACAATTTTTACCATTTAGTTCACACACACCACACTTCACAATACTCTGTCTTCTGTACTCTGTAAGGCAGCAAAGCAAAGCAATGAGACATAATTCTTATGTTTCAATATCTTTCTGGGCTTCCAATGGATCCACAGACCTTTCTGTCCTGCTCTTGCTGCAGCATCTTACTGGTCTGGTATAGAGATAGACGGAGATTATATATAAGTAGGAAGGTATAAATAATGCAATGAAGTGACAGTATAGGGCATCTATACTGACTGGCTATCTGAGCACCACGATACATTTGAGAAATGGGAAACCCACGGGAAAATGTAATGCAGTCAGTCATCCACATCCAAACAGAGATACTCATGACTCACACACGATCCCATCAGATCACAGACAGTCGCACACACCTACAACAACCCATTCATTATCCAGTAACCAAACTTATGTTACGTTCTTTGGTTTTGGCACTTACTTAATTATGTATGGACAGGGCATATAGGCACACTCAACTATAGCTGGCTATAGTTACCCTTGTGAACTTGAGATTATTATTGCAGTTGAGTCCTATTGTGCAGCCTACACTTTACACCTCCAATCGCAATACCAATTAAATTCATTCATATTCATAATAACAATTTCATTATATAGGCAGATATAATAGTGTATTTTTTGCTGTAGGTTCATGTGGACAGTTTCGTGGAAATGCATTTAATGGGCTTTAAATCACCATTTGGACTTGACTGGTGAAGTATAGCAAATGCAATTTAGCTATTAATTCTGAATTCTGAGTACTTAATAGTGAGGGTAATTCTGTGTTCATACTTTGAAAACTAGCATCATTGCGATATTTTACGTAGTACCTAAGTAAACTCGATGCTGCTAAACTGCATTGTACTATATATTCAGATTGTAAGTATACTTTAGCATGACTGCTGTGCAATTTATGTATGTGTCTCATACTTAGAAGAGACTAATGTAATTACCGACGTATATAAAGAAATGGCATTAGCAGACATATAAATGAGACCATTTCCGTACTGCAATGCTGATAAAGTGCGTACATTTCCGTTTTATTTCTTTGTGACATTTGCTCTTCTTGGCATGGCGATCGTGAAAGGATCTACACATATAATGGGAGATATAAAATGCATCTGTTACACTGCACATGTTCCTTCTTATTTTTGGAGAATATACCATCCATGGTTGTCCAATCATGGACAGTTATAATTTATGGATGCTGTCTCCACATTACAGATGGTTAAGTCCATGTCAGAGATGTATGGATGTGTGTTGGTACTTAATTTGCGTCTTTTTATGTTTTGGGAATTTACAAATAATATATTGTCTCTGGACGATGCAGTGCACATCGAACAATGTCGTAGAGATGTGAGTCAAGTGCGTGGGGAAGTTTTGTGCTTATAGACTTCACACTTACGGGTTAGTTTTCACGTTAAAATACTGATATGGCCAGGAGCGAGAAAAGAAATCAGGTTTAGTTTCTCTCCAACCGTGGACCCCACTCTTTTAGTTGTAATTTAAAGAAATAAGGATGGAGCCTGAAAGTCTGGTCCGGTCTGTTGAAAAATGTCTATTATATTCTGTGTACTTATCATGTTGTTGTAGGTATGTAGCATTATTGTGGACATGCTCTGGGCCATTGTTGCTTCTCTCGAGTAGGTATAAGCACGTCGTTTACAAGACTGATTGTGAGACTGTAGCTATGGACACGAAGATAATAGGAAATAAGGACAGGTATACTAGGTTAGGGTCTTCCTCATCACAGAATCACAATCACCATCGCCTCTGCTCTGCACGTGGTTCTATTTTTTTCAAATATTTGAACACCTGCGTATCTCCTGACATTTGAAAGTACTACAACTACATACAACTCTGGAGGACCATAATATAATAAATAAGTATATAATTACAATTGCACCCTACACAGTGCAGTGTTACCCATCGTACATACTAATATGTATAATGGGGAGCTGTCCCTGCCTCATATGGATGATGTGAAACTGCGGAGAAAAACCTAGTATCTGTATCTCTGTAAGATGGATGAGATGATCAAGTGCAGACTACACGAGAAAAATGCAACTCTTCACTTTCAGTTCAATCCCGTCCTTAAAAAGAAACATCCTTGAGAAAATGAATTTAAATATGAAAAATAATTAATCCCTGACTTGACTGTATACTGTATACTCTACCGTGTCAGTATAGCCTCGTTGATTTGAAACCGAAATCGAAACCGAAACCCCGCAACTAGTAGTAGCTATAGTATAGTAGCTACATAATGTTATACCTAACCTGGCACTTATACGCAGTCTTAAATAGCTTAAATTCAATTTATTTTCTATTAACTTTTAAAGATATTAAATTACGGGGAATATGCTAACAATAGTATAAGCTTGACTTCATCTAATAGGCACCATCAAATGCTCCTTCTAGTCAGTCTCTACATGTTTTGTCAAGCATATTTTCTTTCTTTTTTATTTAGCCTTCACTGGTATACCTGGATCGCCTCTACGAGTGTTGATAGTGTTGGCTGTCAGTATACATGCTAATAATTTTATTACTGTTTTCTATTTCATTCATATAAGAGTAATGGAAAATTTGAATTATTATTCCTTTATTGGTATGATAATAGCTATATTAGTATTCACGGCTGGTTGGTCTTCCGGCTATGAGCAGCCGGTAATAAATCGAATGTTACGGGTGGCTAGATAGAATAATGTGGTGGGTAGTATTAGGGATGAGTAGTGAGAAATCTCTTGAGTTTATCACTATTTTGAATGAAAGTTCAGACACTTGCAGTGAACGCTACACTTGCTACTGGTTCAAAATTCATTGTTAACTGCAATGCAGTGCAGTGTGGAGGTTTACAATAATGGAATACGCCTAATTGTATTCCAACTCCTGATATTTTGAATTTTGAATGGTTAGGGTATTTAGAAGGCATCGTAAGATTCTATGAACTACTCGTCACCGTGGTCAGGGTAGGATTGTGTTTGGATTTGTATATCTGGACGGATTTATGATTGGGTGAAAGTTGAGAGCAAGAATTGAAATTTTTCGAACATGTATTTGCTTCTCTATTCAAATCATTATCATTACGTCCTGTTTGTCAGTTGTTCTTGTTGTTGGCTCCTAAAAGTGCATGCATCCCATGGCTTTTATGTTTCGATAGGTGCATAGGTATGTCTGTCTAGTTTACGTGTAGAATGCTATTGGAAGTTACTCCAGCAGAACAAAACGATAATTTTACGTTCTCAAGTTGGAATTGAAATGGGGATGTGTTGGGAGTTGGGACTTTGGAACGTTAAAATGTGTGAGCAAGTGAATAGGCGAGGAGATAAATATCTGTTATCTATTCTCCAGGCAGGGCAGGGAAGACAAGGCAAGGGACCCAACAAATCATGGTTATTCTTTTTCTTTTGATTTTATTGTCTAGGAATGTGGAGGCCCAGACTGCTTGTCGGCAGAAGGTGATTTCAGTAACAGGAACATCAACAAAAACGGCAGCGGCCCCAGCGGCTCTTCAACTAGTGCCACGTCCAACATCACCAACAACACCAACACCTCCTCCATCATTAGTAGTAGTGGTAGTCCTCAGAGTAATAGAACGAACAATTGTGCTTTGGAAAGGAATGAAAAGCTTCGACTACTTCAAAGGACGGGTTCAAGAGATTTCATCCCTGTTTGTCGGAAGGATGGCTCCTATGCCTCCATTCAGTGTCATCTCTCAACAAGGTCTTGTTGGTGCGTCACAGACACGGGACGACCCATCCCCGGCACCTCTCTCCTCTGCCAAAGCTCCTCTTGTAAAAAGCCCAATTGTGCAAAGTATCATCCCCGAGCTAAGTCCGCTACCAAGAGAAGATCTTCACAGGGTCGAAAAAATCGAAAATGTATGTAAAGCAATGTATTTAATGGAAATCTTTTAAAAAAATGTTTTTATAGACGATACACCGTCTGTTAAGGAACTTAACTTGAACTGGATGAGTCGATTGAGTTTACGTACGTGGGATGGGACCATATTTGCTATGCATCGTTTATGTCATTTGTGCTAATTCTATTTTTTAATTACAGCGTGCAACCATGCCGATCGAGCTCGCTTTAATTTAGCACTTATTAAAACCTTCCGAGGTGAATTTATTCGCGTGAAACAATTCTTATCACCATCCTCGTTTAGTTCTAGTACTGGTGAGTGACCAAATTGGGTTTAATTGCTATTTCTTAAGAATAAAATATCAGTAATCATAAATGAGTTTAATGCTTGAATAAAAAACGTACAAACCGCAAAATAACTATCTTTCAATGCAATGTTTTGAATTATCCCCGGTAGGTTATAGTGAAATTGGTGCAGAAGATGAAGTATTAGCATGGAAATTCGATTATTTGGATAAGAATAAAAATACTTTTTTGGAGAGAAACGAGACAAATATACTAAAACGGCTGGTCAAGCAACAAATACAGCCAAGGCAATGTGCTAAAACATTTGTGTCATTCTGTGCCAATGGTGACAAGCGCATCACCAAGAAGGAATGGCTGGACTGCCTTAAAATTGGGTCTATGGAAAATCGTAAGAAAAATACTACTAAATAATAATTACGATAATTTAAAAAGTTTCTCCTTTATTACTGTTTTTGATTACTATATGGAAGGACTTGTAGATTTAAATAGCAGGTGTGTTTGAATTTCTCGAAAATTCACGGAATCATAAGAGTAGAAATAATAATCAGTATAGGATTACAGGGAGTTAGTTAGAAAAACTGGTACTGCGGACTGCGGGGGTGCGGATGATCTACGAAAAACGAAGCAAATTATCTTTGCTAGATCATTAAAAAGTGTATTCTTATTTTTAAAGCTCTTTTACAGTGGAAGTTAGCACTACAGATGCACATAAATATAACAGTGTCTTTGCCAAATTCTGATAGCTTACGACTAGCTGCTATTGCACTCCAAATATTTTTGTTTTAAAACACACATACACATGAATCACACGCTAAGATAATTATTTTTCATGTAGACTGCAATAGTATCGCGAGCACAGGATGCGGTGTCAATCCCTAAATTAACTGCAGATGAATTGAGCTGAATGAGTCGACTTATTAGATTTTATTGGGGGAGAGGGAAGCCTCCTAATTGGAAATTGAAATGCAATGCACAGCAAGGATTTACGATGCTCTGACACTGACAGAATAGACAGATAGACTGACGGTGAGTGTCTCTGACTGCTCTGAGTCGCAGTAATTACATTTCCTTACCTAATCTGGTTATAAGGAGAGGAGATTTAATGGCCCTGGTAGTTGAACCGGGAAGACGTTTCGTTGACAAGGAACACATTGATTTTTATTGCTCTGTATGACTGTATGACATTTGCGTATGCAATAGCTTCATTATTGCACTTTGTAGTGCCCTTTGATACATTCAATTCGTTGGTGGATTCAGGCTCAACCCGAGGTATGCATCCCTTTCAACTTCTCAAGCAAGGTAATTCAGAGTATATTTTTTTTAAAGAGAACTCACGCCTCTGTTACAAAAACTTAATTTGCTTTCTGCTTTCAACACATACATGGAGAGATTTTTAAATTTATGAGTGATGCCATGTTTTCTAGGTATTAGTCAGCTGTTGGCTGTGCTTTTGCTTTGTATTTATTAGCATTATGTCCTTACGTAGGTAGAGCACTTATGTTGGAACTAGTGGGCTTGTTGATTTGTTTAGTTTTGCTGTCTAATAGATCTGTGTAGTAGTTTTAGTTATAATTTTCCGATGAGCATTATTATTTCCAAGACTTCGATAATGTGTACCCTAAATTGCAGTGGTTGATGCGGTGTCTGCGATTTGCTCTTTGTTGAAGCTTTGTTTACACTACTTTTTTTATTATCTGTCGTCCAGACCCACGTGGGGGATTTATGACTGTATTGGGTCGTGCCTACTCAACTCCTTGCATAGCAAAAAAGTGCTCGGTGGACTAAAGACTGTAATTGCGAAGTGGTTATGTGTTGTATAAATGAAGATGTACTAATTCGCTTCTCATATCTAGCAGTGCAAAATGAGTGTGGGTCTAAACATCTGTAACGAGTAATTATGGTGCTTTCGGGTTCGCGTTGTTTTATCAGTATGGAAGCGAAAACATCTTATTTGTAGATAAAGCGTGAATTATTCTCATGTAATTAATTCATTTAGCTTTTACCGGTATTTGTGACAAAGAACCGTTATTTGGTTTTCCAACTTATGTATACATACATATATATATATATATATATATATCTGTATAGTATAGTGGTATCGTTGGACACGAGTGTGACCCTCTTGGAATTGTATTAGTGGTTTAGAGCTGTAATCTGTGTAAAAACTAGTTAATGTAGACTTTACACTGCCCGGGATTTGGTTGCTGTGCGTTGTATTTTGCAGTAAAAAGTAAAGGACGGGAAAGTAGTAGTAGTACAATAAACTTTATGTATTTTTTCCCTTCGTATTTAATGTGTGTAACAAAAACATTCAATAATATTTGAATGCTGTAAACAGCTGTGACAGCCGCATTAATTTATATGAGGGCATTTTTCTTTCCAATTTGTATTCGTTTCACATGTATGTAGTGGAATCTGTAAATTCAATTATCCGTATAAACAAAACAAAGAAAAATTGGCTTTCACCTTTAAAACAAATTCGACTGTTGAGTGTAAATAGATTCGGCTGTTACTTTCTTCTTCTATTTATTGCCGTGGGACACTACTACTGCATTACGCTCATGAGAACAACGGGATAAATGGGGATGATGGAAATATGTAATCATGCATTGTGTCAATTATTTTGTTTTTTAAGGATCGTCACATTCACCGGGGGACCTGTCATCACTGATTAGCCCAAACTCCAGGAAAGACTCGGATGGTCGAGAAATTTCTAATTGTTGGACGGATAGACAGTCAGCCCTGGCCAGTCGGAAATCCGGTTCTAATGAATCCGTCATTATTCCAGAGTGCAATCCAAGCGGTCTTTACCAAAGAACTCAGTGTGCCCAAGGTAACTACATAGTCAAATATTAGAAGTTTATGTGCATTATATTTGAATATTACGGTTGACGGTTACCGCATTAAAAAACTTGGATGCTCAAAAACTAACTAGAAATCGAAATGAATCTTTTTGTAGGAAAAGCGTACTGCTGGTGCGTGTTCGAAGAGACTGGTCAACAAATACCCCTGACTGTCGTCATTAACGCCACTCCAGACTGCGATAAAAAAGTTGCAGCTTACAAATCTATGAAAGGTTAGTACTTTACAACACGTATAATTGTTTTTAGCAGTAACACTCTGTGCATAATAGTAGCATTAACTGCAAAATATATTGAAAAACTTCATTTGTCTTTACTGTTCGAACAGGATGCTCGGGGCCTAAGAAGACGAAGTTTTTAACCGACTTGATGGAGAGTATGTCTAGAATCATGCAAGCCTCCATTAATCACGGAAAGAGGTTTGTTTTTGTATGAATTTCTAATATTCATTCAATAATATGGATTGATTTATCATACTAACAAATTACTGTAATTTCCAACGTAGACTTCCTGCAGAGCTGGAGCATTTGGGTTTGCAAGAGAGAGTGGCACGGTGGAATTTTAATCGCTTGGATGGAAATAATAATGCTGTAAGCCTATTATATACATAATATTTAAAAAAAATTCTTTATGGTAACGAAGATAGTTTGATCGTCTATTAAAAAAGGCATCCATTGCAATTGATTCTCACAAAACTAAAGTGTAAACATATCTGTTTTGCGTATATTTGCTGTATCAAGATTCTAGAACGGAAAGAATGGAAAGTATTTAAAAACGAAACCTCAACGGATAGAAATCTAAGGAGATGTGGGAAAAAATTACCACGACTATGTGATGTAAATCAAGACAAAAAGATAACCATGTCAGAATGGTTAGTTTGTTTGGGAATGAAATCATCCGAGCCCCCACCCCGGAAACCAGTGCATAGATCCAGTGGACAAAGAACGGGAAAAAATCCTTTCACAACTATTTTGAAACAAAGGTAGTATCTGTAAATTTAGTACATAGGTAGTACATAAAGGATGATATATCGTGAGCCTTTAAACGTGTAATAAGACAATTGTAAGACTTAAGTGTATACCCCATTTGCCCTCCATACATCATACATTAACTTGTTAGTAAGTAATCTAACGAATCTAATCGAAATAATTCTATTATTGCAACGAGGCAATAGTAATAGCAATAAATTATTTAAAAATGTTTTGAATTAAATTTTTGCCAGATATCCCAAAACGAGTTTGACGATAGAAGTAACGAATTAGTGCATTTTAAAAAAATGTAAATATTTATGCATGACTTGGTTCTGGAAACTACGAGCTAACGAACTGTAAAAACGAAATCGAACTGCCGTCATTATTTGAACTTTAATTTAATAAGCTTGTGAACAATACACTACACATTAGATAAATGTTCTTGTGCACTTTTAGTTATAATATGTACTTACTAACGATACGTTAGCGTGACTAGTGTTTTAGTGTTATAAAGTTTTTAGTGTAAAAAGTAAAAGTGATATTAATCAAAGAAATTCCTTGCCTTCAATGTAAGATATAATAATAATTTATTATTAATATTACTTTTAGTGTAAAAACGATCTTTGTCTTAAAACTACTAAATCTCTTTTTTAATACTATCTATTATTTTTACTGTTGTTATTGTACTGTAATGTTAAGTAAGTGACTCATTTGTAGTATTAAATTGCGTGAGCACATCATCGGCGCTTTGTTGCTGTAGATCATGCTATAGAATAAGCATTTTAATAGATAGGAACATTTAGTATTCTTTTAGTCGACGCCTATTTATTATTATTTTACTATAATAAATGTATTTATTATCTTGTCTCAATGTTTCGTTTTTTTTAATTGAACTAATGATGCCAATTTTTATAGTTTTAGTTACTAAATTGTATATTAAGACGTAAATGTGTAAGATATTCATTCTTAATGGAGGCACTTACTGTCAATTTTATTCATCTGGTATGCATTTAGTCTTACCTCCATCATTAACCATATAAACTATTATTTAAAACACAGTGCCTCAAAATAAAAATATTTTTTACTCTAACAATGACCAGCACCAGCACTACTGATATTAGCGCAAAAATCATTTATATTAACTACAAATATTGGAGAATAAAAACAAAGATTATTATTTGATTTCGAAGAATTTGATTACTGTAATTTTGTATTGTGCACGCTAATTTAATTCTACATGACAGCGGTTACAATTACCACAGGTTACCACGGTGCATAAGTATAAACAGAAAAATAGTCCAGATTATGAAAAAATTGGTATGTAATTCAGTGGGTGCACTATACTCTCAGCATACGCTTTTGAACCTAAAATTAGTTACCTACAGTTTTTTAGTATTATTTCGACTTTACCTTCATGTTGAGTGTAATTTTATATTTCAGTTGAATTCCAATACTCGAATACAGTTTATAATAATGGATACTACAAATCTTCCAGTTGTTTCCTTAATGATGGAAAGGGAACATGCAGCGGCTCAGATTAATGTTTGCATTTGCGTAGGAAAATCGTATTAATTTATTCGCCATTGATGAAGACACATAATAGCATCACATTTCATTTAATTACGCTTTGTAAAATAAACAAATTACAACTAGCACCTAAAAGTACACAATCACATACGATTAACTTGAGAATATAGACAATTTGATTTCAAACATAAAAAGCTTCCAAGTAAGTAAATACCAATATAATACTGTTGATTTTACTGCAATACTATACTACACATAACTAAATGACAAACTACGTACTAATTTAAGATGGTGCGGCGATATCTTCAGGCTTTATGGTTTACTGGACAGTGACTGGCAAAGTTGAGTTGAATCAAAATCAGCAGAAACTAATTAAAAAAACAAATTTTATAATCAATAACAACAGTGCTAAAACCAATCAATTTTCAGTACCCAACAACTAACATTGGATGCCATAATTGTGTACGACGGTGTGCAGTTGATCCGATCGGTTACGTAATTTTGATACATAACGTTGCTCCGTTTGTCCCTACTAATACAGGTAACCGACAGAAAGCTATTACTATATGACTGAAGACTTAAAATGTACGTGAAAAGGCACTCTAACTTTAACGAGCCTCTAACTTTCTACAATAAAGTAGGTAAGTATATGTACATACTATAATAATGTTAATTGGATGTAAAGAAGATTAAAAATATGTAGTGGTAATTTGTTATGTAAATGTAATGTAGATACAGACATTTTTAATACAGTTGTTTTAAATACAAATCAAGGAGCTATTCATTTTGATGGATACAGGCTCCTACAAAAAAGGCTTGATTGTACTTCTATTCCGCTTAATACAATCCGGGAAAGTTACAAGTCTTAAATTATATTCCTATAATTCTTTGCTATCTTATAATTTTAAGACACTCAAAGAGGAAGAAATTTTATAAGATGTTCTTTCATTTCTACAAATAGTCTGGGATGTTAGCTTCATCCTTTTCAGCGGTTTCAATCTCTCCTCCATAGTCATTCTAAACAGAAGACAAAATATTAGCTCTTCATTGATAACTATGTATGCTTATGAATGAAATGGGCTGCCATAATTTGTAGCTGAAAGAATTTGAATTATTGTTGCATTTACAATGCATGTACAACATACCAATAATGGGAATAACACTTACGGGATTGAAGCCTCCAGAGTCAAAGAGCGGCTTAATAATTCGGGCGGATTTCTGACGAGCACTGGCCACTCGCTGTGTCAGAACCTAAACGTTGAACATAAGCCAATATTGAAATTTTCAAAATAAATTTTTAATACTTAAAGAAGAAGAATGTAATAATGAGTAATATAAACATAAACTTGCTTGATTTCTTCTTTGATTCGCTAGCTGAACTTTCTCCTCAAGGGACTCATGAGTGAGTTGTAGTGGCTCATCGGGTTGGTCCTCCACCATTTTCCTCAAGCGTCGGGGCGGATGTCTTTTAATAAGCGAACCACCACCCTCCTCAGGACTGTCCGCAGGGACTTCAAATGCTATAGGAACTACCATGAAAAATTAAGTACAAAAGAGCTTTAATTAGTTGCGAAATTTCTATCTTGATCGGTACAGGTGTCTCGTTGATCAACGCATCGCATCGGTGTAAATGCAATTTTTTGATGAAAACAAAGTGAACCAAATTAGGTAAGCCACTTCTCCATGCTAATTAATGGGCAGTTTGACAGACTTAAGACACATTGCATTCACACCGATGATGAATAATGTTTGCTAAAAACCTAGTCAATTTTCCACGTATGATTAACTTACTATTACGATGGCCACTATCGTCCAAATCATCCCCATTTTGCTCCAAAAATCCGATTCTGGCCGTTCTAGGTGGTTTAAGGGGAGGTAATTTGTCAAGAGGCCTTAAAGGGATTAAATTATTATCACCAGTTCCATTTGGATACTTATCCGA
>JAQFZC010006705.1:0-12171 GCA_034695205.1 Dicyrtoma fusca
TCATCCACCATCAACATTTAATAACATTTTCTCCTTTAGATAGATTTTGTATTAAAGAATGAATAAGAGAAAATGTTTTGACTACGAATTTAGTCCAGAATTGTACGCCGAGTTCAATGTTTGCTTCCACCTACAATTTTAGTCATAGCTTCGAAAAATAAAGGAAATTTATGCAACATGACACAATACCTGCAGTCCATTAATATTCATACCCAGCAGATACAAGCTATCCTTTCAAAAACGTTGTTTACACTGCATTTGCACAAACAGACTCCACCCTGTGCTTGGACTTCCCCTTCCCCCTCAGATGCACCTGTGATGTAACCACCATGCAATGACAATATCCCTGTCGCAGCACTCTTTTGTCTCACTAATAAACTTTTGTTCTGTTGAGACTATGCCGTGTGTCATTAAAAATCCTAAGCCATTAAAAAGCCTTCAAGAGCATATTGGTTACTGAATGAGTTAAGTGTTTCTACCTACACACATATCTAAATATCACTATGGGGTGATAATATTACTGGATTTCAACTTTAAGTACTACCGATGCACCTAAAAGGTACTCCAGGAAGCCTACGCAAGCATCTTTTGATGATTTGCATTTTCACGGTGTTTATTTTTAATTTTGGCGCAATTAAATTTTACTCAAGTCAACGATAAGATCATCACACTAAGTGCACATTCTACATTCGAGAAATGTGCTTGTATTGCTGAATTTTACTTTAATATTCAAACATTAATAATGTTCGTAATCTACAACAAACGTTACAACACTTCATCATTACTACAACAAATAAGGTACCTAGGTAGGTATACAAGTATGAATCGAAAAATCTACTAAACGGAAATGTATTTAATTACTCACAGTACCCCCATTAAAAATGCAACGCTTTTGTGTCAGCTAAAATAATACTAGTGTAACATTGGACATTGAAAAAGTATTGACCAAATGACGCAATCCAAACGGTAAAAGATTACCCAGGGATCTACCTACGTTTTCAGTGCCAAACACTCATGCGGTCAATTGTGAGAAGATATGGGAAAGTGCAAAAAGGCAAAAGTAAAGAAGAAAGTGCTTTTTGAGTCTTCACAGTATATTTTCCCGAGTTCTCTAACACTTATACATATTACAGGCTGTCTATATATTTAATTAATTAGATGCTATTCCGTAAAATATTTCTATAAATGTTTCAGAATCATACGTAAAATAAATTATTATTGATTAGTGAGTTGGTTAAATCCATTTCTCATAAGTTGACTTGACTAATTAATTGATTACGATGTCTGCTGGTTTCATTAATACTGCCATATTCAGACTTTCAGACTCATCATTAATGATGTGGCTTTTGAAGTGCCTGCCACAAATAAATATGTATTACTTTTGCCGTCCTGCATATTGCCTATATATTTCCTACAGAACATCTTTTACATGGTTCCTCTTCGAATTTTACCATTTTGGTCTAAATTCTTACAAACATACAAAAGGACTCCTAAGTATGTAATGTACCAAAGTCTAAAACATACTTGCAAATAACTAAAATTATAAAGCGGAATACGCGTATGTGATAGTGATAACTGTGCTGCCCTTGATTTTGTATGATTCAGGTATGTACAACTAAAATGTCTACGGCTGCGTTTGACGATTTCGTTGTGGAAATGCCTTCTTACAGTGCAACTGGGATTTATCTCAATAAATGTACGGAGGTGGGTATAATAATATCTGACATACACACATTTATTTTGTAGATGATTTTATAAATGGGAAGGAAGCCTAGCGTAAAACAAACTACAACTGAATAAAGCAAAAGCAAATGAACCAAGGCGGCGAAATTGCAAATGCCGGTAGTCGGTAACACATACATACCTACATAGATAGATAGTTGGAAATTTTCTCTCTTAGGTACATACTCAGCAGCCTGTAACAGAACTATCATTCTGCGGTATCCAGTAACTACATCAATACACATGTATATGTATGTATGAATGTCAAAACATGTAATTACCCCTTTATTTCTAACTTGAGACGAAGACACAACGTTAACAACTGCATCGTCTATAAAACCCGTATATTGAATATGAATACATCGTGTATACGCATACGTACTACTCAAATCTCCACGGCAATGAATTTAAAAGTACAAATAAAAGTCTTTCAATTCTCTAGTCTGATTTATCCAGATAGAAAAAGAAGGAAAACTTGTCTGATTTCAGGGTAAGAAAAATATCAAGGTGAATGTGGTGCAGATATGGATGGAGGAGGTGGTGGTGTGTGCCTACAGAGAACTGGATAGAAAGACTAGGCTAGTTTTTTAGTCTGCAAAACTTTGAGCTGAGCAATTGACCTTCACTGATTGCAGGCATGGTTGGCTTTGGTTGGGAGCAGCGAACGCTTGCATAAATAGAAGAAAAACGCGGAATATAATCTACCACTATGAGTTCTTCCAACTTTGCCAACTACACAAACATGGAACCTTGCATTCATTTTCATTTCAACGTCAACGTAACAAATGAGTCCCTAGCCTCTCCTTATTTCCACGATCATTGTAGTAAAGCCAAATACAAGGAACGCTGACGGCAATGGCAAATCAACACACTCTCTACCCTATTATTCTTTACTCCTATCGTGCAATAGTACAACTTCAGAGGAATGCTTTACAACGCACAGGTGCCATGCTAGTACCCTACCCTACCGACATTAATAACACATAATATAAATATGCTACAACTTTTTCATTTATGTTACTGGGAACTACAGATACTGGTACACCGTCGTTCTTTAAACCGTCACTGTACATACATAGTGGGATATGGGCTACAGCGCTGCTGGCTAAAACCTCACTTTTACTTATAGCATAGCCAACCCCTTATGTTTAAATCCATGCCTTAAGTCCATGACATTCATATTCAATAGTACGACCTAATAATATATGTGCGCAAAAATGCAGGTGCTACAAATTGACGGATTTAAACATATTTTAAACAGGTGGAGCTCTTTAATAAATACGTACAATCAAAGGCCATTGTATGTTTACAGTGCCTCCATGCCGTCATCAGATTAGGCACGTCTAAGTTGAGATATTAGCTACAAGAAACGTAATATCATATTTTCAAAAGCAGATCAAAAGTAACGAATTGGTGATATTCACATGAGACAATGTGTAGTACGTGTTTATGAATACCACACAGAATAAAACTACAATAATTTAAGTGTCTAATCGATCAGACTTCATTGGATACAACAATGCACTACTTGCAAATTCCCAGAGATATGTGAGAAACTTGACAGACTGAGAAAGTAGCAACAGCTGACTTTGGCAGTCATTCATTCCCGTAAAACTAAAAACTAGCACTTCTAGAACGATTCCCCCCTGGGAATTCTAATTCTATTGTTATAATAGACCTACCTGCCTGTTGTAGCTATTCTTTTTGCTTTATAGTTGAAATAAATTAAAAGCTCAATTTAATACGAGTACCTATGTATTTTGCTCTACCATTACAGGATGAAAAACGAAACCCCTGACCATCTAAGACGGACCTACGCAATGCACCCCACTACCCTACTCCAATATGCATAATAAAGATTATTATACCCCTTGGAACAGAGCGGAGGATGTCAATGTACCTACTCAATACATCAACTCGTCCACAGTCAACACCCAGCCATAACAAAGAACTAGGTACCTAAGTAATTTATGAGGTAATGGCCTGGATCGAACCAAATTGTTTGCATGAACTAAAATCGTTGTCTAAAATTAGTTAAGCACACTTAATTATAGCTTCGTATATATATACAGTGGGTACATCCCTACATTAATCGAAATAGTAGGAACATTACCAACAACGATCGTCATACGAAGGCAACGTTCTTTTCAATTATAAAAGCTATGCAGATGCGACAAAATAAACTACAGATAAATACATACGTCAAGGAGAGACACATAATACAATTTAGTCATGTTAGCATTATCTAAAAGATAGGTTACGGACAAGCTTTTTAGCGACTAATGAAAGATGGGCGCTCAATAATTTCACAGCCACGTTCAGTTCATCATGTACACACAAGAGATATATGTATATAGTGGGTAAAGAAGCTGTAACTATAAGTGCAAATTCCGCAAAAAGGAAATTATGTCATTCGCAGAAGTGAGCAGATAGCGAGCGATGAGCTGATACACTCTATTGTGTTTTTACAACCATTCAATCACCCTAAGTACCAAATCAATAGAAAACATCAAAACCTGGAGCAATTGCCTTGGTGTTGCAATGTCTGAACCTACCTAACAATTATTACTGCAGGCTATACATGCACATGAAGTCAACTGCAATAGGAGTAATACCCGGGGTACATAATACGACTCTGGAGTTTATGTAATAAATGCCAACACGGCACCATTGTATGCACGCTTCCCAATGTGTGCACAATATTGAAATTGAGGTCATTGGACAACCATCATTTAATTTATTTGCATGAAGGTATTTACGATGTGAAGAATCGCAAAAACTGTAAAGAGCATTTAACCATAAAATGGCTTTTGCATCGTACTGCGCGAATTGCCAAGAATTTCGTGACTGTTCATAACACTACGAGTGCATTTCCATTGATTTCCATTGGCAAACATTAACGGCTTGCTCGAACCCTTGACAGTTTGAACAAATAAACGATATTGAATTTTAGCAAGAGTAAAATGTACTTTTAACTTGTATTGGTAGAAATATAAGAAATATTCTATAAATCCTCAGAAACTTTTTTTATAAGCATAACAGCGTCATTAGTATACTGCCCTCTTCACTGTCTGAACGTTTTATTTGTTATACATACTTTGACTTGGACGGTATTTATACATTAGACAGCAGGATTGTTACAAAATATAGGATGGGACCATGTACATTTACGCTTAGTTCAATTAGACGATGGCATGTTATTCGTCCATTAACTTCAACGAATGAAATTCTAAGATGGTATGCGACCATTTCGGATTGTGACAAAATTTTGAGATTCTACACACCGAGTTAACTACCATAAAATTACCCAACCGAGGAGGGAATGTGGCATGAGTTTGATTCAAGTCATACGTTCCGAGTACAAAAATAACCATAGATTTCAAAGTATTAGGACAAGGCAGAAAATGTATGCCATCCATTACAGATAAATATAAAATGTTCTGGCACCCTACATACGTGTGACCGTCAATACATAATCTTTAAATAATTGGTATCTAGAACACCAGCCTGCTCTCTAAGCAGCAGCAGCGTCAGCAAAAACAGTTGAGACCTTCTCCAAAAGGCGCAACTGTGGACTCAGAGATCTAAAAGCTATTGGTGCCTTGATGCCAAAGTACCATCACGGAGTTAAAACTCAACGTACTCTCATAATACAAAATTAAAACAAGACAGAAACCCACGCAACTAATATAGCAAGGATATGACATCATTTCACTTCCATCATTTACTACGCTGCCTTCAACCATCACATATACCAGCAGCATTCCTCCGGGGGTTATCCATAGTAAACTCATCCTTATGAAAAACATTGAAATTCAAATATGTACAAAATACAACGACGAGGAAATATGTAGGATCTTGGTTATACAACAAGAATTGTATTCACATTCAGAGCTATACAGCCCTGCATCCGTGTAGTAGGTATGTGTATGTACTGTACGCTGTACAAGGTACATATCTATACAAATTCTATTTTTACGTAATAATCTTTCAACGAGAAACGTAAACATGTCTGTGTTTATGGCTACGCTCATTCTACAACCAAAGAACATTGTACCTTCTCGAGCCAATTACTTCTCTCAGTCCTACAAACCATACAGGTTATTCTATTCACCTTTAAATAGCTGCCGGTTGACAACGACTGACGACTGAACTTCAAGTTTCTGGCATGTTTCGTAATGTGGCCACCAAATATTTTTGGCAAACGACAGCACGTTCATTTTTAACTGTTCTACCTGCCTCACACCTCAAAGTATTACCGATACAGTGTAAGTAGGTATGTAGACTACTTTTCCCTTCAACACTACTTAACAGGACCGAGTAAAATGTGATCATTCTCTTTGGAACTGACGCTCTGTCCTATATGTACTGTAATGGGGGAAGAGAGTGTACTCATTTTTTTGAAGAAAATATGATGCAAATAACGTGTACTGAAGGACGAAGGGTATGTACGGGAGACTAATTCAATTTAGTTTTCGAGTTCATCGTAATTTAAACAAGGAGGTTAAAGGAAACCAGCTGGATCTCATTACCAACTCGAACACCTAGGCATATGACTAACAGCATACTCCAAAAAATGAGATGAAGATGTTGTGTAATTATGAAAAGGCTGACTTTGCCAAAATCGGCCTGCACAACACTCGTGCCGTACATTCCCATCCTGAGCTCAACCACCCATTTTACAATATACATATTAATGAGAAATAGCTTTTACTCCAAAGACAAGTGCAAGTGAGTTCATATCCTTATTTATATAGGCTGTCTACACCATCAAATAGATATAAACATCCATATACCTAGTAGATGTGCGCCACCACAGATTAACATTATTTAGGATCTCGTGCACTGACAATGAAGTCAAAGCCAAGTCACAGTAATTACAGTCAACATAAGGTGAAAACATTGCTTGGCTTGACGATAGTAGAAATGTGCATCTTGAGGACATAAAAATCCTCAAATATTATAGGAAGACGAGTCCAAAAAATAAGCAGCAGAGCATAAGTTGAGCGTACAAAGATACAATCAAGGAGAGGGAAGACGATGGAATCCCATTCTTAATCTATTTTTTCATTCACGTCACCTTCACGCCTTTGGGTTCGAATTTTGCCTTGGAACTGGCAAAAAAGGTCGATTCTGACCTTGAGAGTGTGCATGAATACTTGTGGCAATAGCAAAAGTATTGTATCATGAAGAGAGAGCGAATAAAGAGCGACACTCAAGTTATGAACATGACTTTACCCACTATACCCCTAACTTGGTTACCTACTATGCATACTCCGTATGTACCTACAAAGCTACTTACAGATTTGAAAATTTTAATGCAGCAAATGGCAGCAGCAATAGTAGCGTTCATGGTACAAGCAGAGTACAAAGGAGATTTTTTTTAGCATTTAAATCCTCGTAGGCTGTACCTGTACTTTATACATTTACGACCGTCACTGGAAGTTGCGATTACTAGACAACCACAATCTACAATAGAATATTCTCTGAAAGATCCTAGCAACGGCAACAATGCTAAAGGTAAATACCTAGGTGGGAAGGTACCTTACATCCAGAGCTCATAGGTATAGGCATAATCAGTCTTTATAGATGCATAAATATTTTTCAGTATCAGAGAGCTCGCAATCCAACCACAGCACTTTCAATCAGAAGTACTAAAGACATCTAAGACTTTAAAAAAAGTTCTACAATCATCATCATTATCATCCGGCATTGCAGAGCATACGTACTATAGCTCTTAGGCACTAAAGTCATTTCAGTACGTAGTTTGTTGTGAGGTAAGCATTTCAATCCCCTTCTCATTATTCGCCATTGTCGCGGTTATTACTATGCTTGCTTACAGAGAGAGGGAGAGAGAGAGAGAGAGAGAGAGAGAGAGGGAGAGAAAGAGAGAAGAACATGCAACCATCATGCAGGCTGATGAGTTCAAGGCATCTATCTCCCACCATCTCCAACATTTTTTTTTCCTCCTTCTACTCAGTTCTTGAATCCCTCATTTCTTTTCAATTTCAACCCTAGCAAATGGAATGTCTTTCGCTGAACCATGCGATACTGTCTGACTGAATGATTACAAAATAATTCAATTCCTATGTACATACGTTCTAATTAGTACATACGAACAAATATAGAGTTGTTGTTCTCCCTTTGTTTCATCTTACGACTTCATACTCCATAGCCCATACCACGGAATATCTGTGTAAGTACATATGTATATACCATAAGCTTAATTCTTCAATATGTAGAGTTGCCAGTTGCCATGAATAAACTGACTATTATGAGACATCATCCAAGTTTCACATCCCGACGAAGATACATCCATAAGAATTCCATTTGCATGGTTAATGTCATACAATCTAAATTTTAGATCCAGATTCATCCATAATACATTTGAGAATCTTAGCCTCGCTCCATACTCCATACACTAGAGTAGATACATAGGTATAAATGGCATGAAGGGAAAACTATAATTCCTGTAGTAGAGTGATTCAATTCAAATCAGGAGACCCATTTTGCTCCTTTCTGCTCCATTTCCACAGGCCCAGTCTGAACCACAACATTTCAAAAGATTCTCAACAGAATGTTCTCAATTCGTCTCATTTTCCTACATCTCTTCACCAAACATATAGTACACCAGGAGGTAGGTAGTTTACTCGTTGGCGACCATCTCAGGTTAGATGTGCTTAACCTCTTTCCTTGACTTGTGCGCCAGCATGTATGTCAGAGCCTATATAAATGATATAATATATTGTGCAAATGCCAAAACTAACAATACAAGAAAAGACCGACTACAAGAACAGATTAAACTCACTAACGCATGACATATTTATATAAACCTCCACACATTTCACAATAGAGACAAGCGTCATCGGTCGACTCCGGAGAGATGTAATTACAAGACGTGCTAATTCCCACTCGTTGCATTTCTGCACCGAGTTTGCAAAATGACAAGGATACACACACGTATGGTACGACGTCGGTAGGTAGTTATCCAATATAAAATAGTTTATTTTCAGTCCCAAACACCAAAGAGCGAATACGATACTTGACGAGCTACAAGGATGCATTAAAAATTACGACCTGTTTACAATTTGGTCCAATTGAGAAGAATGCATGAACCTCATAGTTATCAATACAAGCCTAAGCCATGTTCCTTCCCGTATTATGTGATTCAGAATTCCGGCTGGACCATTGATCCCGCACATGCACTCTCCGTCAAATGTATGATTATAGAATGTGTACCCCATCACAGATTGGACCTACGGCCTTTTACTTGATGCAAGGATGGGAGTAATGGCGTATGGCAATGAATACCAAAATATATAATGGGACCATGACGTGCTCCGAGACGATTAATAGAGTAGATTTACAAGAAAACAATATTGGAATTTATGTTTGTGATGCAATTTTGCGAGGAGCGCGCTTCAACCAAGAACTTGATATGAGCAATGCCGCCGCTGAAAATAGGGCAACGGACAAAATAGGCGTCATGCGATCTCCTTCCTTTCATCTCCTCTGCTCTACTTGGTACTCAAGCATAACTTTATGGTAATGTGGATATGTTGTCATATCATCCTCTCATTTGCATTTCATTTTTACTCTTACTCCAATGCCAAAGTCAAAAATGTGATATTGCCAAATTTAAATCCGCTTTCCCTTTCCTCTGTCATCATCATTATCACTAAACTTCAAGTCATATTACATTACTACTAAATGCTACACGAGGAGAACCAATCACACCCATAATAATATTCTCTTTGGATTTGTTTTGAGTTGATTCCACGACTCTGTAACTACTTCAATGTTATTGTTTACAAATGTCATTGCCTTTCTTTCAGTATCGTTTATCTATTTCGCGTCTGGCAATGAAACTTCCAAGTGCAAGATGGGACTCGTATCAATAATAATAATAATACGCAGTATCGTGTAGCCCCCACAGCTTGCATCTAGTCTAATCCCACTGCTATTAATTATTATTATAGACTGACTAAAATATAATCACGCCTAGAAAATAAGTAGGTAATCCTGCTGTCTGCGTCTGTACCACCACCAGCATTCTGTGCAACTTTTTATCTAACAACTAATAAGCTACCTAACTCATTTATGCAAGCATTTCGTACTTCCATGGCATGGTGGTGAATATTTTTCATATAATAATGTCTGCCCAGTAAGCTAGACGGTCACCGTAATGTTGTCTGAATATTTCAACACATTTGGGCTAGGTACATATTTGTATGCCTACAGATAATATTAAAAATGTATGTACCGCGAGACAGCCACAAATTATGGCTTTTCAGTGGCAGAAAGTTCAAAAACGACGATTCATTATTCTTACTTTTTGAAAGTGCACGTGACGTGCCTACCTATATACATATCTACTATTATTATTAAATAATGCTGACACTGTTCCACAGTTCTTGAGTCCTTGCATTAAATTTATTCTGGAGCTCATACGTGCCTCAAGTGCATCTTCAGTATAAACATGAAAAAATTAGATACACTTGGCCATTTATCAATTTAGGTAGGTACACGGAATCTTTCTACGGATTTCTTCAGGGATGGATTAGGTAAGTACAGAGCTAAAGAGCTAACAATTACGACAAGGTGACTCGCTAGAAAAGCCTTGTTACGTTAGCCCCTTGATTGTTCCTAATCAATCAAAAGATATGCATTGTTCACGCTAAGGCGGGCGTTCTTTAGTGAAATTGTGCAATCTACTTACTACTAATACGCTAGGATCACAATGTAAAGCCTACTGAGGCGATAAAATCATTGAGCCTTAGTTTTTGCGAGTTCAGTGAACGATTCTGTTGGATATAATCACTGGCGTTCTAGTTACTTTTTACTGACGTTAGGTCTAACATTATTTCTAATTTGATATAGCAGAACAAAAAAATACAAGTGAGAAATCAGTTATGGAATTAGGTGAGACTTTGTTATAATATAAAATTTAATTTGCAAACAAAGATTGATGATAAAAATGTTGATCCCATGTTTTAATCTGGATTTGCACTAAGGCGGGAGCTACTAACGCAAGTGAACACAATGTACCTCTAGTACCTACATCAACGAGAACTACTACATGCTAGTAGCACTGCAGACTGCTATTCTAATTTGGGTTTATTATTGGATCTACAGAATGCATTGGCAAGAGAACTATAGCATCTAACCTTGCCAGTTGAATGAACGGGACAAGCAGAGAGTACTGAACCATGCTGTGCACAACCAATACATGCATTGTCGAGAGCATATAATTAGGTATACATACACGCTGACTTTTGGAAGGGCAGAAAAAACCTTGGTTTAAATGGTTTAATTGCTTTATTGAATTTGTTTCCTCTAATTCAGGGTAAAAGAACGAAGGCATTGGTTGCAAGTGGTGTACGGTAAATACATATGTATTTAGTATTTATTTAGAGCTGGTAAATCCCTTGATTGTGTTGAAATTCAGCGGAAATAATTCCCAATGTGGATCCTAAATTCCACCAAATGCTCCACCAAGAAAAAAAAAGAACAAAAATACATATGTATGTAGGTAGAATATGCAAACTCCCACTCCTACCCAATGCGAATCAAGTACACAAAAAGATTTGGTTATGAAACGGATGAAAATCGGCTCATTCCCCCATTTAGAACGTGATTATTCTGTTTCCTTGTGATGCTCCCTTAAGTATTGCTGTAAGCTGCATAATGTCTCCCCTTATTCCCATAATTCGGCTATTAGTTTACAGATTTCTTTCTTAGCCTTTGTACGATCTTCACATTCGTTTGCAAGACTCCACTTGTAGCCTTCATTACGCGACGAGAAGAACTCAAGTGCCATTCAACCTCCTTGACTGTGCTCAAAAGAGTTACGCAACGCCCCAATATTGACTTATGAATTTTTAGCAAGGTTATACAATCATTCCGTTTAATCAACAAGGTATTCGAAGCAGAAACAAAGAACGTGAGCATGAAATCCTGTATGAGAAACAGTTTGTTGACAATATAAATATTGTAGTACTTTATATATGTCATCAAAGAGAAAAACCACGAATGAAACACGAAATACAATTAAAAATAAACAATTCAAAGTCTAAGGAATGAGATCTGCCATATACCTAGAATATTTACTATATGTCTACATTGTAAACGTAGCATAATTGTACACATGTCAGAGAACAAATCAACGTTCAAGTGCAGCTAATGATTCCTTTCAACTTAATCCTAGTAAGCAATTACATCAAGATTAAGGCAGAACAACTTCCGTTCAAGGGATATGCATCAAGTCACGGCTCACGCGCACCCTGAAAGAATAATCCGCTGTCGTACGTACAGCCAGCCTCTCTCATAACTAACAATTTGACTCTTTAACTGACTAAAACCATGAAGAAAAAAACGGTGGGTGTGTGTGCACCCTGTAATTGACGAGAGCAAAAAATAAATTCAAATAGTAGCGTCGTCAGCAGCACC
>JAQFZC010006706.1:0-12170 GCA_034695205.1 Dicyrtoma fusca
AGCCCGCAACGGCAGTCAACGCCGGCCATTTCCTTTTTTATTAGTGTGACCGTGCCCAAGTTGTCCAAGTATTTGAGTGATTTAAATTACTACGTGGGGGTTCTGCAACAATCGGGAATAGGGTTCAAATTTAAGACTTCCGTCACTGACTTTCTGAAGCGCGAGGGGCGTGCTCGGATGCGGGGTTTGAGGGAGACGGATCTTTACAGGAAGTTGAAGAGCATGGAAGTTGATTTGCTGATGCAGAAGAGTGAAACGAAGCCTTTGGAAGTCAAGCATTTTTGGTTTTGTTTTGCTGCTGTAATTTTTGGAGGATTTCTGGGGAGCTGTTGTTTTATTTTTGAGAATTTTTTTGCACTTATTTTAATAGCGTTAAACGATGCAAATAGCTCTTAAACGGAGAAAATGGCCCATCCATCATAAAAAATCAAGAAGTCATACAAGTATGCTGCGTTTATTAAAACACAAAATAACAGTTAACCAAAACTCAGTCGTATTATTATTTTTAAATAAAAAAATAAAATACCAAAACTGATGTCGTTTTGATAAAAAAGTAGTAAAGTTAGCATCAAAGCACAACTAATTGCAAGTAGAAAATTATTCATAAAATAAGTCATTAAAAATGCAAATGCAAGCAATTAAGACATAATATTATGCATTATACTTATTTTAGTATAGGAAATAGTTATTGCCTTTTTGATTTTGATTTTGATTTTTTATGCCTAAAGACATTACATTTTTGTGTTTTTTCTGAGAGAAGCATACACTTTACATTGATTTTTGATTTACGGTTTTCCCCTTCCATCGACTTTTCTTTCGGTTTTGCGTTTGCACACTCTTCCGTCCGTCTCGATTGTTAATTTTTGCTTTCTTTAGCAGATAAAACCGAGTGCCGAAGTGGTACAAACAAATTTAACATGGGGCTCCGTTTGTTAACATGGTAATGTGTAAGTAAGGCCATAGCACTATATGTATATCCAAGCACTCGGGATATTGGTGTATCCGAGCAGTATGTAAGTATAGGAATGTCCTGTAGGAGAATGTATATAAAATTGTATTTAATTTAAAACATCTGCAATTACTGCAATGGTCTTCACACCTATGTACATACATGCCTGAGCTCTGAAGAACATTCAAGTTCCACTCGATTTCTTTTTGTTAACATCTCACTCACATTAAATAGGGAAACAGGATCCATTTTTTTAGCACCCGGTGTTGCATTTTTTAAATAGTATAGTTGTATAATGTGTACATATTAAAAACAATCTTTTGTTAAACAATTTATTATTCGTATATTGAGTCCGTTGGACTATCCTCGTTGGTGAACAGTGCTGACTTTGTTTCGTTAATAAAGTTTGCCTTTCTCTCTCCTAAATGTTTTTATTGAGTTAGCTTTTTCTAAGAGTTAAGTAGATGTAATCTCCCATTTTTGCAGAAATAATAATTTGACTACCTAATGGGGCGAACATAAGCAATCGCATGAAAAGTGTATTTCTTAAGTAATTTCGTAATTTGTAATACTATAACCACTACGGTGGACAGAATATTATTATAATATTATTATTTTAATGATCTGTAATTGTACTTTCATTATTGTTTTAATAATTTGGATATAATAAATTGTTTGCACTACTTTTATAAGTAGATGTTAGGTAATTCTGTTCCACATGTTTCGTGAAATTCTCTTGCTCTGGCAAACATTTCCCCTTCCAAAGTGGAGAGATACTTACATAGCTATCCTGCGCGACCGAATTCCTTACACCAAAACGTCTTTCCAAAATGCGAACTATACCCGGCTGCCTGTCAAGTATTGTAATTTATTTGCATTTGGTACTTTCTTTCGTAAAGCCTTCCTTTTGTTTTACAATAACAACTCATGAAAGAGAAATTACCGCCCCTGAAGTTTTATTCAATTTAATTCAGCAAAGGCCAAGCCAAACAACTCAAAAAGGCCATCCGCAACAATCTTCTCATTGTATCCTCCAAATATTCGAACAGGTTCAAATGCCCACTTTTCAAGAATATACAAGAATTCAGGCAGGGACGCAAGTATTAGCAAGCAACAGTTTAATTCCAACACAATTTATTCAATCAAATACACGGTCTTTAACCAACAACGACCTAATTAGGCTGGGCTACAACGTGTTAAGGCACACAGGCTTGTGTCAAAATGTAGTTATTTTTGCGAGTGAATTAAGCGATTTTACTTCACATTTAGTAATTCAAGAATCCATTCGACTAATAAACAAGCCCGATTTTACGAACAACATATTCGTCACCGTCAGCAACAGCAAAGGCAATCATCAACTTTCCAAACTATTCGAACAGCCGATCATTCAAAGACTCAAGAATAAAGTTGGCCTGGTTCTTAAAAGGAAAGCAATAGTCGTAGTTCAAGACGCTTACTGTAAGAGTACCGGATGGTCCATTAAAACGACAGAATATAATTATTTGCCAACCAGCGGACTTGATTTTCATTTCAACCAATTTTTGTCCAAGCCAAATTTTGTTGTAAGAGGTCGTCACTTGTCCATCGGCATGTATGACGGTCCACCGCATATCCTTCGCGACCCCAACAACCAGGGTCGGTTTTTTCTAAATGAAGGTTTGGGTTACCAAATCGTGACCGGATTTTGTCGAAGGTTCAACTGTACCTTTGAATTAGCTTTCACAAAATCATTTTCACGATTTCCCAACGGCAGTTGGAAGGGAGTAATGGGTGAGCTGGTGGATAACAAGCATGCCGTGCTATTCATGTTGGGTCCAACTTGGGGCAGGATGCTTTACATGGATTTTACGGTCCCCGTGATCTCCATTGACCTCGTCTTCTATACAGCCCATCCAAAGATCAGTGTCAAGTGGAATGCAGTATTTTTCCCTTTTGATTCCGTCATTTGGACCCTGACTGCCGTTTCATTTTTTGGGGTTATTCCGCTATTCTATTTACGGCTGACAATCTCACCATCGCCACAAACTTTGACGAAAATTAGCGATCCGCTATTTCAAGCAGTGGCCATCCCCTTCTCCGCCCTAATGTTGGCGTCAAAACAAGTTCCGCAACAAGCGCGGGCCATCGCATTCATGTTTGCACTGTATTCAACGATCATTGTGACGATCTATGGCTCCAATTTCATTTCCTTCCTGACCCTTCCTGACCCGGAAAATGTCCCCGGGTCATTCGAAGAGCTGGCTCAGAGATCCGATTACAGCATAGTTCACTTTGTCATTGAGGGTTTAACAGATGACATTTTCTTCAAACAGACCAAATCCCGGATTTACTTGGAAATCAATGAAAGACGACTTGTTGATAAAAACATCACAAACTGCGCCAGCGCAGCCATTTTCAATAGGAAGACAGTCTGCATCGGTTGGACGTTGATGGTTGGAGACGCCATCGCCAAGCATTTCACGATCCATCCAGCTTTAAGCCCACAACGGCAGTCAACGCCGGCCATTTCCTTCTTTGTGAGTGTGACCGTTCCGAAGTTGTCCAAGTATTTGGGGGATTTGAATAACTACGTGGGCGTTCTGCAACAATCGGGAATAGGGGTCAAATTAATGACTTCCGTCAATGAGTTTCTGAAACGAGAGGGGCGAGCGCGGATGCGGGGTTTGAAGGAGACGGATCTTTACAGGAAGTTGAAGAGCTTGGAAGTTGATTTGCTGATGCAGAAGAGTGAAACGAAGCCTTTGGAAGTCAAGCACTTTTGGTTTTGCTTTGCTACTGTGAGTGTTGGGGGATTTCTGGGGATCCTTTGTTTTATTTTTGAAAGTTTTTTAGCACATGTAATAATAGGGTATTTTCTTTTGTAAAAAGAACAGAAACAAAATTAGAATAATAATAATTGGTAAATTAAATGTAGACACCATGCAGCTATAGATAGAAAGATAATTTGTCAAGCAGGTCAGTAGTCAGTAGCTTGTTTAGTAAGTAATACATCGAAGCGTTGAATTTTTGAGAGTTTTTGGAGGAAAACAGAGTATAAAGTATACGATTTCAAGGTTGCAAACAAAAATTCATAACTACAATATTACAACTACTTGAACTAAAATAAACGTGCGTATTCCCTTCAATCCTTAAGGAGGAAGCAGGTTCTAAAACTGACAATGAAATCAAAATCTAATTAGTTACGTACGCAAATGCTCCTCTAATTATGGAAACCCATATCGTCAATATAGATTCTATATAGATACGCACTAATAACGAATAGTAATTTAATAGTGTGCTACCACAGTCAGCCTGTCCTGTAAAATATTACTAGTTTCCTTAAATCAAACAAAAATATTTCTAAAGCACACTTGGTCCATCCTTATTCCTAAAAATACAACAATGTTGAAATACACAATAGATGTTACAACTTCTTAACTGGTAAATAGCTAGTAATCTGTAACCCTTAATCTTTAGATAATCAGATAACCTATTTAAATAGCTAAATATGGCATTAATTAGGAATCTAGTACAACTTGCCGTTAAGCAAATTCCTAAGTCTGTTTTAACTTTTACATTTCACGCTTTAATTAGTAAACTCTAACTTTAGAAAGTAAACTCATAATTTATTCAAGCCAGTTGGCATCCACAAACGAGCAGTGGTAAATTCCTTTCTTGATTTCGTCACAAAAAGTTCCAGTTGTTTGAATTTCAATTACACTAGCAAGTAGCAAATCAATTTCTTTTTTCAAACTATTATTATTTTTCCAAAGCAGCAATGGCAAAACATATTAATGATGTGACCGTTTTTGCTTCAACCTTTGCATTGCTCCTACTACTGAGTGCATGTTTTGGTAAAAAAATTTTTTTTACATATTTGTACATTTATTTACATTATTTTAACTTTGTAGAGTATTAAATTACCGACAGTATTATTTATTACTATTTTTGTTGCGACTGTGTTCCACAGCAATGCCGAAGAAGCCCAAAGACGGGGGGATGACAAAGGAGGAGCTCAAGGCTCAGAAAGAAGCCGAGAAAGAGAGTAAAAAATGGTGGCTTTGCAAGAAATGGATCGGCTATGATTGGGAGTGTGCAGAATTTTGTAAGGCAAATAGTATCCCCATGCTTCAGCCCTACTGTGGGGGGGTCTGTCAGGGGTTTTGGGTGGAAGAGTGCACTTGTGTCTACTGTCCACTCTACATTGATGACACCATTCAAGTCCCAGACTACATTCAAGTGGGCTGAAGATCAACAATTTGATTAAGTAATTATAGAAACAGATTAATCTCTGTCATAATTAACCAGCTAAAGAAATATTTATTTCAAAAATTCTCTGGAACGATCGACCATAATTTATTGTAAAGCTACACAAATTATAATAAAATAATAAAAACAGAGTTATTTGTCATTTTTGCAAGGCTCTTCACAATTTTTGAGTGTAATAAATGCACAAACCTCCCTGTTTCTTGTTCATTTAATTCTTCAATGGTTTCGACTCGACGACCTGCGGTTCCCTTGAAATCATAGTTTATTTTAGTTCGCAGTCACTGGCAGTCAGTCAGTTTGAAGCCCAGTGTCCAGCTCGACTGACTGCGGAAACAGTTTGCAGTGTATTCTGTTAATTATTTCGTATTTTTCTAGTTTTATTCCTTTTAGGAAGGAAGGTGAAAGGTGTCGACGCTTTGTGACAATGTCTAACTGTTAAATTACAAAATTAATTAAACCCTGTCATCTAAACTATCGGTCAGCTTTCTGTTTGAATAGAATCAGCAAAATATTCAGCGGTTGGCTGTTTGCTGTTTAGTGGCTGCCTGGTAAGGTCAAAGGTTGAAGATTGTTGAAATGTGAACAGTTGATAGCTAACAGTTGGAAACTTTTGTTCACTGTATATTTCTATTATAATAAATGGAACGAACCATTTATTTTAATCATAATTTTCTATTTAATGTTGTTCAAGAACTTTAGTAGCCACTAGTCAGATTAGATAGTTTTGTAGTTGATAGGTAATAGTTCTGTTGACTGACTGTAGTTTCACTAATATTTTTAATTGAGCTGCATAAATGATTTATTTGATAATTATTTTGTTTGTTTTATTCTTGATTTCAGGAAATTCAGGATATAAAATGTCATCTTTTGCAAAACCTAAGACCGAGTCTGTTGCGGTCCCTGCTGACGTTGAAAATGAGTGGGAGTGGGACAACAGCTCTTCGTCATCGTCATCATCATCTTCCACAGTTTCCGTCGTGAGTGACTCGGAGGCGCATCCCAGCCTGAGCCGACTGATGGCCGGGGTCAAGTTGGACACCGCTGTCAAAATAAAGCCCGAAATAGAATTTCGTGCTGAAAAAAAGTTGCTAGAGAAAAAAATTGCAAAGTTCAACCAGAAGAAAAGGGAAACAGTAGCTGACTATCAGGCCATGGCTAAGAGTGCCAATGAAGTAACTGCCCAGCTGGACAAATTAGATGGTTGTTGTTTATGAAATTATATGACGCATCAAAAGAATAATAATTTAGTAAATATTATTTATTTTAAATTTATTATTATTACCTACTGCTATGCAATTCTTTTGATTTCAACTGAACAGATTGCAGTTAAGTCCCAACCAAACATTCTGATTTAGGCTCGAATTGTTTTACCCGGGCCTCCCCTATCACCCATTAGACCTGCAGCTTCGTTGATGCAATTCACGCTTATGCTATTCTGTGACCATAATTATAATATTTTTTGTGTTCATTGTTTAGAAGACCGAGCGGTTCTGGCTTTGAAAAAGGCGACCAAGAATCAGGAATTAAGCATGAAGAGGGCTCAGTTGGACAATGACATTTCCAGTTTGAAGAGCAAATTGGAAGAAACAATGAGTCAAGACCAGAAGTTGGATTCAGCCTTGATGATTCGTGCTAGGAAACTTGATGTCACGATACCTGTCTTGCAGGCTACTGCCAATCATATCAGAGATTTTGTAGAGGTTTTGGAGGCAGCTCAAAGGGATTGGAAAGAATTGTGTTCTCAGGACCTGGACTAAAATGCCTGGCTAGCTTAGCCGACTAATTAAGTTTTTTATGAATTCGAATAACCCATAGTAAGGTAATATTTATGTATTTTATTTGGTTTTGGCATGTCTGGCCAACTTACACGGAATTAAGCTATTACTGAAATACTTATGAACTGAGTTGTATTTGAGTTTAAACTAAATTAATAAGACGTACACGTATGTAAGTGTATAAATATGTACTATGTTAAATCGTTATTTACACTTCCTTTGGCTCAGTTGTCAGTTGTATAGTTAAACAGTGTAGAGCTTGGTACTGTTTCCGTTGTTTGTAGTTGATTGTTGGCTATCAGTATTCAAAGTTATCAGTATCAGAAAGGGCTGGTTGACTGGTAGATAGATGTATTTGTATATTTATTTAAATCACCGACCCCTTGCTTTATTTGGATTACTAGTCCATAACTACTGCTGTAAATGTCTGATTAGTTTGTGAGGAGGCTATTTGATTTGATTTATTTTTATTCAGTTGTCAAGCAATTCATCAAATTAAATTAATGTTTTCCAATTACGGACAACATGAGTACAGGAGTAGGCAGAAAAAACCAAGCCATCTACTAGAAAACAATATGAGCAACAAAATTACAATTATTATTTAAGTAATTGGTGAAGTAGATACAAATTAATTAGTACTTATGACCTATTAAAGATGACAGTATTTTTACATTTATCTTCCGATCAAGCTTTTTATACGCATTTAAATGATTCAATTATGTAACCTATTGATTCAATTATGTAACCTATTTATAAAATTTTCTTGGACGCTAAAATCCCGTAAGTCAATACTAAGCTGGTTCCAGTACATAGAAGATCTGTACAGTATGGATCTTTTAAATGTTTCAGATGAGTGCGTAGCATAGGTACTAGGCTATTCTTTATTTGTATAATGTATTAAGTATACCTGAATCTGTAGCTGAATAGCTATCGCGAACTTATTATTACGTGTATTCTAAAATTATTGAAATATAGTGTTTACAACTATATACTCGGTTTTACATTGTCACGGTTAAGAAATTAACTGTAGTCTGGGAAATAGTAGGTAGTATTTGTAAACTTATTCGTAACCTTTTTATTTTTGTAAAACTTTTTCTGTCATCATTCAACCACCACTATTTTATACACCTTTTCAATATTTCAGTTTCAGTGAAAATGAAAACACTTTTTTAAAGTTGCAGTTTCAGTAGAAACCCTTTTTCCAAGGTTGCAGTTTCAGTAAAACCGCTTTTTCAAAATGTCAGTTTTAGTGAAAGCGGTATTTCAAACTTACAGTTTCAGTAAAAGTGCTTTTTAAAAATGTCGGCTTCAGTATAAATGTGTTTTCAAGTGACAGTTTCAACAAAAGCCCTTTTTTCAAAAACTTGGTATTAGCAATAAATCGTTTTTGTCAAATTTTCGATTTCAGTAAGAACGTTCTAGTACTCAAAATAAGAGTATGTAGAAAATCAATTACTCAAAATTAAGAATATCCATCAGTATTTTTGTAACAGTAAAATCATTATATTTTTTAAAGTATCTGTTACTACAAATAAATGAATTTATACCCAGGTGTTTAATATTGACGAGAGAGCCACTTAAATCGCTGTTTGCGGTAGCAACTCGCATCTGAGTATTCTTTATTTTTTGTCATCCAAGGTTGTTGTTGCGATAAACTCACTGGCTTGGTAGTTAAAATCTGTATTGTGATTGTGATTCTGACTCACTAGAATCTAGCTAATGACAAACACAGATAAAAGAATTATTAATACTAATTACCTACTGATAGAAACTATGTTGCATGTGCATTAACACGCCTGCGAAGATAACCTCGTTAGCCGTCACTCCTCGCCCGATCATTAAGTCCTGTGTATTCATGATTATTTATAAACATTATATTTACTTAACTAGGTATTCAGTTTTATTCTATTTCTAACCTCTCACTTGTGCAAACTTTACAACAATCTAGCTTTTCCAACGCATTTACATTATAAATTGAACCACATCCACGGTAAAGTAAAAATAAATCATTGAATTCAGTTCTGCTGCCAGCCAGTAAACGGTGCGGTGGTGCCTTCGAAAAGAATCGTAATGGCTTATTCGAAAGAGCAGGACGGGCGTAAAGAACCAGATGCCCGGATTTTAATTGACGAATTGGAAAATGATTTGGACCGAGTTCGAAGATTACACAGTAGTATCCTGACCCTAAGCACTTTAGACATCAACAATGGTAAGTTTAACTTCAATCAAAATTCAAAATTATTACGCAATTTTATGAATTTGCAGTACCTAATAACTATTGCATCAAATTATTTTAATCTTTTTTATTTTTCATTAAATGTTTACAACAGAAGCGAGAGAAGAATTGGAGCAATTGATGTCAACTGTAAAAACGGCATCATTCGTGCTAAGAGGAAGTATTTTAGGTGAGTTTTAACAACTTCATCGAAATTGAAGTAGCATCTTACAGAATATTATTCGAGAACTATTTCATCGCACATCGGTAGCAGTTGTATAGCTTAAAACCTTATTTTTATTATATTTTTAGACATTGAGCAGGCAGTATCGGAAAAGATAACGCGTGACGTCGACAGTCAATCAAGTAAAAACATTGCAAAACGGCTAAAGAAAGGTTATTTGGTTTATGTACAAACCAAATTTACAATATAATGTTAAAATTTTATTCTATGAAGGCATTTGATTGAAAATTTTGATGGTTTCGTACAAATTTTGTGTCACTGTCTGCAGGGCAAAGTAGGTTTACTGTGGATGAAGTCGAGAAATTGATTAAAGATGGAAAGGTGGATACCTTGACACAAGGGGTAACGTAAAATTAGGCAAAAATCGGATATTTTTAAAGCAATTTCTAATTTTGTTAATTAATCAGTGATATTATGGTTTGCACGTGATCTATAACAGATAAGTGACGAGTGTGAGGAGCTCCGCCGTATCTTTTCAGAAATGGAGAATAATCCGAAAGGGCCGGACCTCGCTAAAATAGCAAAGTGTATGAAGGTCGCCTCTCGTCATCAAATGCTAATTGACAAGGCTAATGCCACTCTTGGCTTAAGCCCGTCCACAAGTCAGAACCAGGGTCCGAGACCGGGCCATAGTCACCAACAAAGTCAAGTATTTGAACTAATTATGTTTTAAATAAGTGCCGTAAATCCTTGATTAATTGCCGAGATTCTCTTTAGTGGCATATAAATATAATTTTTTTCCCTGCAGGGTATTATCGGGATACAGCAGATTTCCGGGCGACTTTCCGAGTCACGGATTAACATGTATAAGAGTCGAGACAAGATTTATCAGTCCCAAGTTTTTAAGAGTAAGCAGAAACAGGGATACCGAATTCGGGGCGAGAGGGTGTGTAACTAAACTTTTTGTAATTACCTACGTAATTATAATTGCAGCTGCATTTTTATATTTTTAATTTATATTTTTTGTGTATTCATTTTCATTTTTCTATTTTATGCTGTACAGATCCGATTATGTATCCAACTAGTGCTGGCAATTGTGATCTTCGTCGCGCTCATGTTTCTGGTCACAGTTTTCCTTAACTGGGCCATGAATGTGCCGTCAGGTCCTTGGTTTCAATCCCGTCAGCAATCAAATGTCACAAGAAAAACATAGTTGTTACAGTTTTTTACGATCGCCCATTTTTACCATACTTTTCTAATTACGTAGTATCGTCGGTGGAGAAGCATTGTGATTGTGACCCAGTAATAATAAAGTCCAGTCCCATTCACATTCCCAATGCAGTGCTTCTTCAACCACAATATTTAAATGAATATCATTAATAAAAAACATAATTTAATAATTATATAATGAACTGACAAAATTTTGGTCAGCTTTGTAAGTAGTGGTACCTACATTTGGAAACTCTAATCTTGCTTGCTCAGCATATTTAGCATGGAGTATGAAATCATGTTGCCCACTGCCTGTGTGTTAAATAATTATTGCATGAAAATATGAAATAAAAGTTGTCGCATGTATAATTAACAAAAACAGTCAAATTCTTGTACTTGAAACAAAATTTTGTCTCTCACCGTTCCGCAGAAACAGCTGTTTAGTATGAAGGAGCGACCGCCTCGAATCCCGAATTGGAAATCCAACAAGTCATAAAGGATAGAATTTAAATCCAAGTGAGGAACTTTGATGCAATTATCATTCACTCGAAGCCACTTCCTTAGTTGCCGCGTCTGTATTCATCATCAAAAAGCCGATCAAAAAGGCGAATAATTAATAATTAATCGGTTCTGTGACTGAAATGAATTTTCTAGACTCACTTTGATGAGCAGTGCCGGTGGCAGAAGGTAGAAGCTGACCACATAACTAATGTACAGGTAGCTCTGAATCTTCCAGATCAGCACCATGTCCTTGAGACAGTCAAAGAGATGGACGGAATGGTAGGTCAAGGTCATGGCTGTAAAGTTGAGGGTGTAGACGCACATAAACTTGTTGAATCTCCTCATCAAAAGTTTGAAATCCTCCAGCAAGTCCAGCACCTCACCGACCCCCATCGTCGTCCGATTCTTCCCGTTCAGGGCTCCGAAAAAGTCCTTGACGATGTAGAAAGCGCAGTACTGGCCAATGGTACAGAAGGCATTCACCGTCAAGTGGAGCATGTAGGCATTGTGATACCTCCCGATGGCCCCGATGACACACAGTGTCCAATGGGGCTCCACATCCGCGTTCCGGTCGTACCAGAAGATCTCACGAGCATTGGACCGACTAGTTCGAAGAGCTGCCTCCAAAGACATAAAGTTGTAGCCGTAGTACATGAAGAACCAGATCGTGGGGAGGTAGAAGCAGAGACCACACAAGACGGTTGTGATCAGTTTCGTCTGAGATTTAAGTAGGATTTTTAATTTTTTTAATACAATACAGGTAGCATAGTATAATGTGTAACTAGCCTATTCTGAACCGGGTAACCATGGAATGCATACTGAACTAAAGTGTCTTTTCTTCAAAGCAACTTTTTCAAAAAGGTCAATGGATGCTATTGAAATCAACAGTTTAAAAAACACTTATAACTAGTGACTAGCATTTTCAAAAAGATATGAGCAAGAAATTGACTCTCTCAAGGGGTGATTCACATATTACGTGAGCAAAAAAACCCGATTTTCGACAACCCTCCCTCCCTCCCGCCTACTTGGTCATACCTTGGTCATCAATTGAACAAACCCCTCCCTCCCTCCGTTTTCTCACGTCATTTC
>JAQFZC010006707.1:0-12169 GCA_034695205.1 Dicyrtoma fusca
ATTTGGTGTCACTTTTAAAACGAAATTCAAAAAAAAACCTTCAGTATGTAAATCGCCGGAATGAGAAAAACAGACTCGTTTGCCTTTATTGCCTCACATCCTGTGGGCTACAAACTATGAATGTGCATAGTTGCACATCTGATAAGTGATCTCAGCACTTAACCTTTTCATACCCGATTATTCACAACAGTTTTTTAACGCATGAAGTCGTTGCTAATCGTGCTTATGTTGTTTCTTAGTGTTA
The DNA here is from genome assembly GCA_034695205.1 of Dicyrtoma fusca. Classification (NCBI taxonomy): domain Eukaryota; kingdom Metazoa; phylum Arthropoda; class Collembola; order Symphypleona; family Dicyrtomidae; genus Dicyrtoma; species Dicyrtoma fusca. The sequence continues at coordinate 245 of JAQFZC010006707.1, forward strand.
AACTCAATTTTCTGTACACTTTTACCAGTCAAAAGTTACCTATCGCTGATATTCACATTTAAGTACAATTTGATCATTTTCGTGTGAGCCGAACTTATTCACTTAAACGTACTTTTTATACTCAGTTTATGAACTAATTCGAATTTATTTTTTAATAAGGGTCCGTGTAGAATTGTTTGGCGTATTCAGTGGTGTTATTGAGTCACGAAAATATTTATCCTAACAATCTTATCAGAGGTTTAATTCAAAACTTGTCGAAAATTTATCACAATTAGGCACACCTACCGTATTAGCTAATAATGTAAAAGTTGCTTAGAAAAATTAACTAAAAGTAGATACAGCACATTTTGAAAACGTCATGGAATTGTTTTTTGTTTCAGACATTAACGGTATATACTGTTATAACCCTTGGTAGCCCCAACGCTGTCAGCTCTCAGGCTACATTCGCCCCCTGACTGGAAATAGTCGTTTTTCGACCCGACTGTGCGTTTTTCCCACGTTCGATTTCCTATTCCCACGGCTAATATGTGCTGTAGAATCAGCTCTTTTCAGCCGGCTACATGCAAAACACCGTCATGCAAAAATGTAGACCCAGTAGACCGTCAAAGCGATAAACGGAGAATCGGCTGGAAACAGCCGACAGATGCAAGATACATTTGGCTTTATTTCGACTTCTTACTGCCGGTAGCAGCTGAAATGAGCTGCGATTGAGCCAATACCAGCCGACACTTTAATCTTGATGGAGATAGGCTGAAAATAGCTGAGAGTACGTGAGTGCCCGAATGGTGGTGCAAGTTGGCCGAATCCCGAACAAAAATTGCAAGTTAGCCGAATGCCGAATTGTGCCACCTGACCGAATCCGAACAGCGTTTGGGTTCGGCAATAAAAAAAAAGTGAATAAAAACCGAATTTGAATCCATACGAACAATTTTTATAATGAAGTTCATAGCCCAAACTGTTGCATTTTGATTTTTCTTACGCATACTTTGTCACAGTTTCCAAGTACACTTTACTTTATCAAAAGTTAGTAGTACGGTTAGCAAGCTACTGCAAGACAAGAAACTGATCAAACAGTGACAAAGTATTGCGTAACAGGAATCAAAATACAACATTTTGGGCTATGAACTTCAGTATAAAAAGTGTTCGTATGGATTCAAATTCGGTGGAGCTATCAAAACAGCGACCCAAGTCGATGAACGATCAAGACATTGACCAGCGACCCATATCGATGAACGATCAAGACAGAAAATTAAAAAATCACGCTTACGTTAGAGCAATGTACCACCAGCACGAAGTTCCACGAAGGGCGCGGATGTTTCAAATCCAATCTGGACAGAAGTCAATCCTGGCTCTCATAGATCGGCAAACTTGTTACTCCGCGACCTTCACATGGACCGTTTATCACTGCGGTCATGCCTTTTGCGGATGGTGTGTTTTGCATGGGATGGCCGAGTGTGGCATAGGGCGGCACTATGTGACATATTTTTATTGGCTTTCCTTTCATTCGCATCCTCCGGTGGGGCATGGTTCAGTTGGGTTTTTGAGGATAGTGATCACATGGAACGCTGTCTCTCACACCCTACAATTTTATGCACGTTTCTTTGCAGATGCGGATATGGGGAGCGTATGCTCAGCTGGGGAGGTTGTTGACATCCCCAAGGAGATAGAGGATGAACTTCTCAATGAGGATGATGGCATGGTGGTCGACTCACTTGACCAGGATGCTGCTTCTTCGGAGGCGGTCTCGGATGGGGGGGTGGTGAAGATCACGAAGGTGCTTGCTGCACTGGCAACCTCATTGCACGGCGCTGGGGCGGGGGTGCCGTTGAGTGGCAACACTGGATCGGATGCTTCCAACTTGGAGATAATGAAAGAGGGGGCTGGGGCAGCTGGGCCGGATGGGGGGAAGGGGGCATCCGCTGAGGCGAGCCAAGGAAGGGAGGGGGGTAGCGGTGGGGGGGGGGGGGGAGCCACTAAAGCCTAATAGGAAGAGGAAGGCGAGGCCTTCAAAGAATGAGAGGGAGCGGAGGAAGCGGCGGATGGCGAGGGAGGCGTTAGCTAGCAATAGCGTACCCTCCCTGGACACGCCTGCTGCTCACTCTGCTTCTTCAAATGAATTGGTGGAGTCACCCAATCAGGTTCCTAACCAACCAGTAGAGGTGCCGCCACGAGTTTTTGTCTTTGCTAGAAAGAACTTGGGTGTGCAAACCAACTTCCATTGGGGGAGCACGGTTCCTGCTGGTGCCACCCCTGCCTCTGGGCCGCGGCAGTTACCGGCCCTCCTCCTCCCTTGCCTCGGGGAACCGCTCAATTGAGGTCGTCGGATGGTGTGATAGTGACCCCGTGTGAGCACACTGTGGTTGTTGACTTTGTTGGCAGCTTGGGTGGGATTACTCGGGAGGCGTACCTATACCTGAAAATGACCTTAAGGAGGTTGTTGCTAGAGGCAACTGACGACTCGACCAGTGGATTGCTTCTAATGGCCGGTATCCACCACGTTACGGAGCAGTGTATTCTGGACTGCCGTAACCAAGTGACAGCGGACTGGGTCATTGATAAGTGCTCCTCCTTAACATGGAAGGATGGTAGTAATACCACATTCCAGTACTTGGGGGAGCTTTATGCAACGGCAAGACGTCCTGCAAAGGAGGAACTGATTGCTCACGAAGTTTGGGTTCGGGGTCAGCGGATCGAGTTTCCCAGGTTCCTTGGATTCTTGAGGAGACGCAATCCCTCCTTGAACACCACTAAGTGGAGGAGTTGCAAACCTCAAAGACAGGGGCGGATTGAACACGAGGATGCCCATTCCTGGACCATAGCCATGGACAAGGAATCGACGGAGACGGTCAGGAAGCTCGATGGACTCTTTTACCTGGATGAGAAGTTGGCCTTTAGACCAATGGTGAGTAGGGGAAGGGGTGCTGGGGCACCCGGTGGTTCGAGGTGAGCGCGGTGGGTATATCGGGTCAGGTCACTTCGGTGGGTGCCAATGCTATGACATCTTGCATTGACCTGACCCAAATTAATATTCACCACTCTAAAGCCGCGGCCACTTCTCCATGTGGTCTGCGGGACAGAGTGGTGAGACAAGCGCCCACCAAGAACCACCGGGTTCCTACCAGCTCCAGAATCCGCTCACACATCATACTGGTTCAAGAGCCCTTTTATTATCAAGGGGAAATTAGAGGTCTTGGTAGGCAGGACCAAATTTTTGTGGCAGACACGCCGGACGTGCTCGGGCATGTGTGGTGGCCTCGAGGAATATCAACGCTCACTTGCTCCAACAGTTTAGTAACAGGGATGCTGTTACTATTCAGACTACATGGGGCAGTGAGAATGTCATCTTTGCTTCCGTGTATATGCCAGAAGACGACGGGACCGCCTTACCAAGCGGGCTTGTTAGGTCTCTGGTTAAGTACTGCGAAGATAGCAAGATCCCACTAGTGATTGGAGCGGATGCAAATTCGCATCATCTTATGTGGGGCAGTACAGACACGAATGCAAGAGGCGAATTGCTCCTGGACTATCTGATGTCCTCGGATCTCAGTGTAGTAAATAGGGGAAATACGCCCACGTTCGTTGTCGCTAACCGTAGTGAAGTATTGGACATCACGCTTGCGAATAGTACGGCCGAGCGGATGATAACTGGGTGGGAAGTGTCGGATGAGGAGTCCTCGTCTGACCACAGATACATCCGCTTTTCGGTTTCAGTCAATGGCATCCCTACCCTAGGGAAGGGGCGCAACATCAGGAAGGCGAACTGGGGTCTGTTTTATAGGCATCTAGAAGGTGCGGCTAGAGAGTTGTAGAGGCGACCCCTACAAACTCCACAACGGAGATTAATAAGCGGGTTGACGCGCTCACTTCTGCCCTGTTGGACAGCCTGGAAGCTGCTTGCCCTTGTAAACCAATTAAGCTTAGGATACGGGCGGTTGCGTGGTGGTCTGAGAAGCTATCGAGACTTAGGAAGCGGTGCAAATCGCTGTATAAGTAGATGGGCTCACGGCAGACGCGGACGCAGTCTCAATGGGACTCGTATGTGCTTGCGCGTAATGAGTACAACAGCGCCGTGAGGCAGGCAAAGAAGGCCTCATGGCATTCGTTTTGTGATGGTGTCAAATCCTACGCAGACGCGGTGAAGTGCCTTAGATCGCTGGACAGTGGTAGGGCAGTTACTCCAGGGCAGCTTAGGGATCCGACCACTAATAAGGTGGTTGAGTCACCTGGGGCAGCCCTTAATGTTTTACGCGCACATAACTTTCCCAGTGAGCAACTTCCCGTCGGCTTGCAACCGGATCATACTCCTTGCTGTACCTCTTGGAATACCGTTGGTAGTATTGTGTCGGTTGGCAGACTCAAAAGGGCTATTAATAGCTTCAAACCCTTTAAGTCGCCTGGGATCGATGGTGTACATCCAGTGCTTTTGCAGCGTCGGTTACCATCAGTCCTAGCGTGTTTTAGGGCAATTTACATTTCCTGCCTGATGATTGGGTATGTTCCAGTTAGTTGGAAAAAATCTAGAGTTGTTTTCATCCCCAAGCCTGGGAAACCTACTTATGGTGTAGTCTCCGCTTGGAGACCAATTCAACTCAACTCCTTTATGCTGAAAGCTCTGGAGAGGTTGGTGGACTGGAAACTCCGCTCTCCTAGACTGGAACAACGGTTACGGAGCAATAATCAGTTTGCATACCTAAGGGGAGTCTCTACTGACGCTGCAATTCATAGAGTTGTGGCGATGGTGGAGTCCTCGCTACGGGATGACATGATGGTTATCGGGGTGTTTGCTGATGTTGAAGGGGCTTTCAACAATGTATCCTTCAATGCCATACGGGCTGCGCTGGATAAGTTTGAGGTTGACCCTCTGCTGAGCAGGTGGATCAATTTCTACCTAAGTAAGCGGACAGCGGTCGCCGAGCTATCCGGGGTGGTCAGGGCTAGGGAGGTTAATCGAGGTTGCCCGCAAGGGGGGGTATTGTCCCCTATTCTGTGGAATATGGTAATGGACGGCCTCCTGCAGGCCCTGAAAGGGAAGGTACCATCCCTCCTGTCACAAGGTTTTGCGGATGATACGGCTTTCTTTCAAAGGGGAAAGGTGCTTGACGTCATGAAATCAAGAGCTGTGGAAGGCCTTAGGATTATCCGCGGTTGGTGCCAGGACGTGGGGCTCAAGCTAAATCAGAACAAGACAGAGGTAATTCTTTTTTCGAAGAACACCAGACTCAATCCAACGCCATTGGTGTTCGCGGGTGAGCAACTGGTCTTCAAGGCTACAGTGCGATATCTTGGGATCACTCTGGATAAGAGGCTTACTTGGTCATCCCACTGTAAAGCTGTGTGCCTCCGGGCCACTGTAGCATTAGCCAAGTGCAAACGTATGGTAGGTCGTAGGTGGGGTCTCTCGCCTAGGGTGGTCAAGTGGGCATACACTGCTATAGTCCGGCCGTTGCTGGAGTATAGTATCGTTGTGTGGTCCCCTGCTCTTTGCAAGACGTCTTATGTCAAGAGACTCACCAAGGTCCAGAGGTATGCATGCCTCATGATTACAGGAGCTTCGTCGTCTACCCCTACTGCAGCTATACAGTGCATTATTGGACTCACGCCTATTGAGACTACTCTTCAGGCCGTGGCCATTAGAGCATGGCATAGACTGAGGATAAGAGGTTTGTGGACACGTAATCCTCTCTTTGGCGGTCCGACTAGTCATACGGCTTTATGTGAGGACTTGGGCTCTTTTGACCCGATTCTACGCATGCCGACGGACTGGACGCCTCTGGTGGATATTAGCTCCAAGGGTTTCTCAGTTGACATCAAATGTCGCGATATGTGGTCTTCGAACCTCTCGGAGCCCCTCTGGGTATTGTCTGCTACACGGACGGCTCCAGCAATGGACTGTTGTCTGGTAGCGGCGTACTCATCGAGGAGCGCTCAGTGACAAGGGAAACCCTGTACGAAAAATCGATTTACCTGGGCCCCATGTCTCGGTTTTTCAATGTGAAGTCTTTGCCATTCTTCATGCCGCACAATGGCTTGAGGAATGCAACTTTCAGCAGAGGCAAATTTGTCTCTACGTGGATAGTCAGAGTGCCCTTCAAGCCCTTATGGGTCTGCACTCTAGCTCTGGGCTGGTAAGTGACTACTATTCCTGCCTAAACAGGCTGGCGTCGTGTAACCAGGTTAGGCTGGAGTGGATACCAGCGCATTCGGGCTTCAGGGGCAATGAATTGGCTGACGGGTTAGCCAAGGCTGCTTGTGTAGCCCATGGGGACCTTTCCGGACCTCTTCCTATTATTCCCATCCCGCTGTCGCTCGTCCACCTTACCATCAAAATGTGGGCTAGGCGGGAGCACAGTCGTGGGTGGGGACTTGAGTCTGCTTGTAGGCAGAGTAAGATCTGGTTGGACGCGCCGCTATATAGTGGTCAATCTTTAATTAAGCATTCTCGCAAGCACCTTCGTTGCCTTGTGGGTTTATTCACTTGCTTGCGGAGGCATAAATTTTTAGTGGGCTTGGTCGACTCTCCGCGGTGTGAGTGCGGTGAGGAGGACGACACCCCAATTCATTATCTTGCTAGGTGTTCGAGGTTTATTTACACTAGGAACTTATATCTAGGTGCTTGCATTCTCACGCTTAGCATGTTAGGCCAGGCCACTGCGGGTGAGCTACTAGCATTCTTATATGCTAAAGGCTATCTCGCGGGCCGAGAGTAAATAATTTTGTTGTGGGTAGTCCGCAATAGGTATTCGGGTGTCGTTTTGGTGATACCCGGAACCCTCCAAAATAATAATAATAAATACCACCAGCAATCGCGAGTGTACTACAGAGAGCTAGTACTAGATAACCTGTATGCAAATAAGTTGTGAATTTTATTGCGCTGTTTTTGAGAAAAAGTCCCCTGAACAAAGTTCCGTATGATCATATACTTTTTCTTAAAACCTGAGCAACAAAATTCGCCAGTTTTTTTCATGCAGTTTCTCCAGTACTAGGCTGTTCTTTACTTACTGTCCCCAAACATTTTTTTGTCCTACACAACTTCACTATCTAAGAGCATAATAGTAAGTACCTAACGCATAATTTGTCATGCCTGTCCCCACGTACACAAAAGAATTGGCCTGGGACAGCAAAAAAAAGGTTACTCAACGTTGCAGTAAATTAGTAGGGCTCGGGACAGATACGATTTTGACATTCGTGTTCCAACTGCATTTTGGCCATGCCACCACCCACTGAAAGGCTATTGGCTATGCCAAACGTTTTCATACAAAATTGAAGTGAAACGAAATAAGAAAATAAAAGGTACGTTTCACATTTTCCTTCAGTTTGAAAATGTTGAATTGTAGTTAAATCAGTTTGAAAATGTTGAATTGTAGTTAAATCAGTTTCAAAATGTTGTGAATTGTAGTTAAATCAATTTGAAAATGTTGAATTGTAGTTAAATCAGTTTCAAAATGTCTTGAATTGTAGTTAAACCAATTTAAAAATGTTGAATTGTAGTTAAATCAGTTTCAAAATGTCTTAAATTGTAGTTAAATCAGTTTGAATTGAAAATGTTGAATTCTAAAATTCAATTGTTGAATTCTACAATTCAATTCAATTGTTGAATTGTAGTTAAATCAGTTTCAAAATGTCTTGAATTGTTCGGGACTGACTGAAGCTATAAAAACTATTAGGGAAAGTTACTGAAGTAGTTTAAACTATTGGGGACAGTTACTTTTGCTCGAAACAGTAAGTAAAGAATCCCCCAGTACTATTTCTCGGTGGTACACGCGCGATCGCTGGTGGTTTGTTGCTATGTGTGCTTTTGAAATTTTTCAAAAGTCCATATAGTATCATACAGGAGGGTTTTTAGGAGAATTTTTCTCCAAATCGGTGCGATAAAATTCGCCGGATTTTTGCATACAACTTCTTTAGTACTAGTTCTCGGTGGTACACGCGCGATTGCTAGTAGTATATGGCTATAAAGTTGTTTTTTACGGGTTTTTGTGTGTTGAGGGCCTATTTTATGTAGGTTACTGTCCTGATCGTTCATCACCCTGGGTCGATTATCTCTGTCTTGACATGGTTTCTACATGAAGCGTGCACACGCCATGCTGAATTTTAGGACCCAATCAGACCAAGCAGAGTTTGCGTTGGCAAACAGTCTAACCGAAAAAACAATGCCGAAATTTTAATACGATATACGAGCTAGCCGAATACATTCGGGGTTTTATTTTTAACCAAAATGTTATCACCATCATGATAGTTGATAGTTTTTTGCTATTTCTACTGTCATAACCAGCACGTCCGTCAAAACCACCATCGTGATTGCTGTTGGGGTTTTGATACTTCTGTCGTCACATCCATCATAACCATCATTTAACTAAATTTCTTTATTTCAGCCTTCTTCCAGAGATGCACTAAGTTATGATTCGAGCAATAGCATATTTAACATTCAAAGCAGACATTACCTCCTCCTACATTACTACCCTAAACCAACACAGTCCCAAGTTGTGTCATAACTTTGTAAAGGAATTGTGAATCGACAAAAAAATTCAAAAATTCAAATATGTGATAATGTGGCTGCGCAGCTTCAATGAGATAGGCTATAGATGTTGGAGCAAAAGGTTATGTGCAACCGTATACGTCTTTAAACATAATTAGGTCAACAAAATCGACTTTTACACTAAGTCAATTAACTTTTATACCACACCCACCTAATTTTACCTCACAACTAACCGCATTTATATGATTAACATCAATTTTTATGCTATAACTGTTCGGGCCTACACAACAACCATTCCTTGCGTTACTTGCGTACCATAGTCATTCATTTTTACGTAACAAAAAAATCAACTACTACGCAACAACCGCCTATGTGTTTACCATAACTATCCAATTTAGGTTAATCACCCAACGTTACACCGTTCACCTTTATATTATTCACTTTTATTCAACAACCATGCACATTTGGGTAATGATCATGTCAATAAAGCGGGTGGTCAAGGTGTCAAACATCTTGGCTATGCTAAAGCAATGAATGATTATGGTATAGAAAGGAATGGTCGGTGTGTCCAAATATGGTTGTAGTATAAAAAGAAATGGTTATTGTTTAACCGTGAAAGGTTTTTGTGTAATATAAGATGTAATGAAAACTCATAGTTCTTGTGTAAAAATAAAGGGTGATTGGCCTTATTGCGTTTATAGATCTACATTGCATAATAGTAAAGCTTTCATCATTATTTTGATCTCTAAGTAAAGAAAGAAATTATCATACCAACAATTATCATAATGATAGATGATATCTTGACGGTATAATATCTTAATGGGATAATAGCAAAACCTCAGTCACCATCCATGACGGCTGTAATAGCTGTGATAGTTGAAGTAGAAAAACAACCATCAACAATCTTTGTGATGCCTGTACTGGCCTTACAAGTAAGTCCTAGAAAACAACGCTCTATACAACTGATTATACATGTGATTTTATCAAAATCTATGGCATATTGTACTGTACGTTATACGTTGTCAGAAGGGTCCACGTACTTCAAGGCATACAATGTAGTACGCATCTATACGCAAAGTGTATCAAGTAAAATAGGCACTGTGAGCAAATTAAGAAATGCGCAAGATGGTTTATGAATGAATTAAGGATGAGCGCGTATACAAAACGTTTCCTAAAACTTTACTTTGTAAGTATAGCAACTAAATATGAATGACCGTACATGTGAATGTGACACCTAAATGTGTTGTCACACAAGTGCGACAATATGCAAATAAAGTGTTATTACACCATAGCACTGCACTTATAAGAGTTGGAAGTGTTTAAACTGATAACGGTTATAAAGAATTAAAACATAATGACAACACAGTATGGTATTTACCTTGCGTATATACGCGTGAATACACTAGAGCTTATAGAAGCCAGTGTATAGACACTACAGCGTATACCAACTAGAGTATATAGACACAAGTGTATATGCACTAGACCGTATAGACTCTAGTGTTTAGACACTGGAGTGTATAGGCACTAGAATGTAGAGCCACTAGAGTGCATATTATTAGTTAATCAGTAGTTGTAGCAAATAACGATGATTACAACTACAGAAACAATACGGCAATATAGAAACATTTTTTTTCAAATTTAGCGCAAACGTTTAAGCGAACCAGCCAATAGCAGAAACAGATTTATCATAATAAAGCAAGTGTATTGAATAAAAAAATTGACAAACAATAACCGCGACTGTAATAGTAGTTTTGTTGTTTTGTTTTCACCAATTATAATAAAACTGTAATGTATTACGATGAAAACAACAGTTAAATGTAAAATTAATATTAGACATCAAAATGAACCAAACACAAATAAGTTTTTAACTCCTACATCGGTTTCTTCATGAGAAAGGTTTTACTTTTAGAAAAAAGTGATATTCGTTTACTTCTTATAAAAGATGGGTGTAACTGATCATCGGGTAAGTACACTTCTTTTAAAAGTAAGCTGGTCCATGGCAATGTATCTGGCCTCATGGCCTCATGAGAAATCCGAGCCTCAAAGCACTCAATGACAAGCCTGACTGACTGACGGACTGGCGAGATTTGCAGGAGGATTTGATTTGTCTAACGAGTTTTGTGTTTAGGTAAGATTACATGATGCAGGTTCCTCGTGCTGCACCAGTACCAGGATTTTGCACCAGTGATTTGCACCAGGATTTCGCATCAGGGATTTGCTCTAGGGATTTGCACCAGGCATATTCGCATCAGGATTTTGCACCAGGATTTTGCATCAGCGATTTGCACCAGGATATTGCACCAGGATTTTTCACCAGTGATTTGCACCAGGGAATCGCACCAGGGAATTGCACCAGGAAATTATATTAGTTATGAGCCCCAGTAAAGTAATTACTTGCTTATTTGCAGCCCGACGGGTTGCAATCAATAATTATCGTATCGATGCAATGCATCGGTATACGGTTTGGCGAGAATTAAGCCGTAAGTGTACTGTATGAATTTGTTTTGCCTAAGCACCATCTAAAAGCGCATGGCTTGAGTCTATGGCCTCCGCCAACAGCACTTAAGCACAAATAATCAATGGCTTGAATTCAGTGCAAGAACTTATCTAGGATTACGGGCTGCGACTATTATTACGGAGAACATCGCATGACGCTGGTATATAAACGCACAGCTAGGGCATTCATACTTGACCCATGGCATGTGCCCATCGCCTGAGCCTAGAAGCTAAGTACGTGGCCAAACTTGAATGCTTGATTCAAAAATGACATCTTACCCCAATACATTCAAAAATGCAGACTAATCTGACAGTTTTTGCACTTCACAAGAGTACGACTAACCAGCGTCGACTTGGGCACAGCCAAATTTTGTTGACATCAGATAAGGTTCAAAGATTGTTCCCAAGGCCAACGTATCAAACTTTGTCAAATATAAACTTAATTTAACTTCAACAAAATTTTACGACGTAGTGCAGTTTTCTTTATTAATTAAGTAAACAGGCGTTTTTTCTCCAAAGCCTAACTGCTTACTCTTTCCTGCCAGGAGACTTTTTGGGCACCCATATACCTCCTCTAGGAGGAATATTAAGATAAGTCAATTAAGGGATTGGCGGAATTGTTAAACTATTGTTTAAAAATTTTCGTGTGTAAACATCGATGCATCAAACGGAAATTAAGGTTTGGATTATTAGTCAAGGCATGTTTTGCCTTGCTTGAAATTATAGTCGACAAATGGAGAGCCACTTGAGCATTTGAAGAAGCAACATCAATTTTGTGGTCTCTCCGAAGCGAGTATTATTTAATAACTATAAATAGTGTAAATATCGTACTGCAACGCTATAAATTATACCCAAAATATAGTAAAAAAAAGTGCACCCACTTAATTACTAAAATTATTTTAAAAAACTCGATTTTCAAAAGAAAAAGCTAAAAATTTGTGATTTGTATTTGA
>JAQFZC010006708.1:0-12166 GCA_034695205.1 Dicyrtoma fusca
ACCGGCCAAAAAAGCTCAGTAGTCTAGTCTAGTCGCTAGTCCGCTAGTCTAGTCCGACTAGACTAGGCCAGCCTTGGCCCATTGGCATTACGTTCTTAAGCCATTTAAGGTTTTTTAATACGCTCTTTTCAAAACAAAATACATTGAGCAAATCAGGCGTGAAAGACTCACACAGGTCTCTTGTAAGTTACTAGGCTATAGATAGCAAAACACATCTACGTATTAAACCTATTAACATGAAATACTTTTACAAACGTCACTGATCGTACTAAAGTACCTGCCGAATAAAGTATACTTTATAATGTCAAACTGCAAATGCAAATACTACTAGCGTATACTCGTTTATTAATATTTAGTAGAATTTGAAAAATGACTTTCCAGGTATTTAACTTCTTGGCCACCACACAGTGAAATATGATAGATAATTGCAACGATTATTTTTTCTTCCACAGAACACATTTCGTGTCAAATTTTTTGGAGAGTTTGCTTGAAAAGGTATTTATATTTTTAACATTTTTTGTGATACGGTGTAACGGATGGGTGTTGTTGCATTCTTTTTTACGTTAAGTGAAGGGATGAAGTTAACTAGACCATAACTGCTAGTACGCGTAGTACACTGACTATTTGTTAGAGAGGCAGTGTACTTTTTTTAAAACCAAATATAATTCATCTAACGGCGATGATGGTGCCCTGGGGGTATCTTTTCGCTGATGAATGTGAATGAGTTAAAGGCTCGTATATACGCGAAACTATAATAAAATAACAAACTTGTCTGTGTTTTGATTAAATATTCCAATTAGGAAAATAAAGAGGCAGATTTACAAAATCCAACTGGTGCCAACTTGCAAAAATTTAAAGATTGCCTAGCATATATTGCATCTCGTAAGTGGTTCAGCCGTTCAGATATTATTTCAACACTATTTATTACATTTTTAAGGTAGTGCATCAAGGTAACCAAAGTAGATTTGTATGTTGAACATTGAATCATAATTAATCAGCGAAAATGATATGAGACAGGTATGATGGCTTGCGCTTATGAAAGCTGCCTTTTAAAGTTTTTAAATCCATGACATAATTTGACAACTGGATCATTGGAGCTACAATGATTCGAAGAATTATTTGAACTCCAGGCTATTAATTAAACCTGGTCAAAAAATTTGAATTATTTGAATAATAAAATAAAATTAGTGGCAGTGTCATTTTTACAAATCATTTAATAAGGGTAAAACCAACTATCAATACATTTTTCAGCTTCCCATTTTCACTCTACTTTAAGATTGGCTTCTGCCGTCCGGGGAAAAAGCATTTAAAAACATGAATATTCGATTGTGTATTCATTAGTGAGCTCATTTAAGCTTAATACTGCTTGTTTTTACGATTTGGAGGAACATTTTTGAGATCTCCCTGAGAAAGCAGTCTTACTGAAAAAGGGAAACGACAGTTTGTTAACCCTTAAAATAGTTTTATACTCTGTCAATAAAACAACTTCTCCTAGACGCGAGTAGCTCAGAATCTACTTTGGTTATTTGTCTTAAAAATCAAATTGTGGGCGAATGGTTTCTACATTACTGTAAGTAATAGAGGTATACGCAAAAAGGTTTTTACTTTCACCTGCCAGTCAGTTAACACTGACAACGTTTAGGTTATAAATAAATATAAGATTGAAAATTAACTAAATTTTACATCAATGCAATGATGTTAAAACGTTAGTTTTACGTTTGATGATTATTTTATTTATTTTGTTTCCAAAATGTTGTATCAACTACTATCTACCAACTTAGTGCATCTGGAAACGAAATCTTTGTGGTTGTACCACTATATGATCTACTTTTTGACCAAAAACGTAAACGATAATTTTCCTTGAACGCAGCAAATCGTCCTGACTTGCGTGACTATGACATTCGTCAGCAGTGGGAGGCCACGAAAAATCTGGCGGGAGTTTACATGGTTGCATTTCTTGCCGCTCTATCGTCCATTTTGGTGGGGGAGGCAGCTCGTCCGTTTATGAACTTTTTCATAAGCTTATCGGAGGTGACGCTCAAAATGTCGTATTGGGCGCTGTGGTGAGAAAAAAAAAATATTTGAACTAGATTGTGCCATAAACTTATCGCATCGTCGGTCAAAGGGAGTACGTGTTGTGCTCACGCTACACACATATACACACACAACTATTCAATTATTCAAAACTGCATGCATGCCATATAGCGTTATCGCGAAACCACTTTCACGACAGGTAAGGGAGCAAACACAAATGACGTCACTATTTGGGTAGGTAGGTGCTTTTTACTCTCCCATTTACCGTAATGTTAAACTGGTCATCAAAATGGGTAGGTGGGTAGTTTTTTTGAGCATGATTGCATGACGTCATTTGTGTTCGCTCCCTAATTGATGAACGTCACTTGATCGACACCACCTGGTCGACCAGGCTTTCAATGCCTGTTTTGTATATTAAAATATGTAAGACGGGGCAAAACCGTGTTCTGGGGCAAAACCGTGGATAGGGCATATCAGTGGTTTGGCAAAACCGTGGATAGGGCATGTATCCGTCGTGGAGCATATCCGTGGTGGGGCATACCCGTGGTGGGGCAAAACCGTGTATGGGGCAAAACCATGGATGAAATGAAATCATTTACGAAGGAAATCCGCAAATCGCAATGTGAAAAAAGAACAAAAAATTACTTTTTATCTTATTTTTTTTTTAACTGAAGGTAAGCGTTTATATTTATTTTTTATTTGAGACATTCCACTATGCACTAGTCTAGAAAATTCGAAAGTTTTGAAAAACAAGCTAGTCTAGTGTAGACAAGTTTAAACTGTTTAAAAAGAAGATAGACAAGTCTAGACACGTCTCAACTCTTATAAAAACAGCTAGTCTAGGCTAATTAAGTCGGTTAAAAAACCCAGCTTGCCTAGTCTAGGCGATTTGGAACTTTTAAAAACCAGCTAGTCTAGTCTAGACAAAACGAAACTTTAACAAAAGTCAGCTTGCCTAGTCTAGACGCTTCGGAACTTTTAAAAACCAGCTAGACTAGTCTATACAAGTCGAAACTTTTAAAAAGGAAACTAGCCTAGTTTAAAAAAATCCAGCTTGCCTTGTCAAGAAAAGTCGAAACTTTTAAAAAAGCCAGCTAGTGAAAACTAGACGTATCCCAACTTCTAAAAAGCGAGCTAGGATCGTCTAGAGAAGTCAAAACTTTAAAACAACCATCAAGTCTAGACTGGAAGAGTCGAAGCTCTTAAAAAGCAAGGAAGTCTAGTCTAGCCAAGTCAAAACTTTTAAAAAGCTAGTCTTGAGAAGTCACAACTCTTAAAAACCAGCTAGCCTAGTCTAGACAAGACGATACTTTTAAAAGAGTCAGATAGTCTAGTCTAGACAAGTCGAAACTTCAAAAAAAACTAGCTTGACTAATCTAGACGATTCGGAACTTTTAAAAAGCCAGCTAGTGCAGTCAAATCATAGTGAGCTAGTCAAGTTTGACTAGACTTGACTGCACGAGCTGTCTTTTTAAAAGTTCCGATTTGGGCCTGCAATGCAATAATGTGAGGGTCAGAAATTCGGAATGGAATACTTCTTGGGCGCACTATTAAATTATTAACGGCAGTTGCAATTGTCGCAACAGCTATTAGTTTTTAGAATTATTTTCCTTGTCGTTAACATTTATATTTTCTTGTTTGATGTCCTATATTCAAAATTCTAGACAGTTTTGCGCAATGAACAATTTTTGTAGTTCACTCGTAGTGTGAGTGAATGCCCGCCACGGTTTATAGTTCCAGAACACGGGTTTGCCCTGTCTTATATTACTGCTATATTTGCAACTTTTATGCATAAACTGTTATAATTATATGAGATCGCATCGCAGTATGATAGGATTTGGGTATATACCCCATATTTGTCCTGTCAAACTTTTTGCTTCGTGTGTCGAGCATTTGTCCCGTCGATCATTTACCTGTCGATCAAATGCTGTCGATGAGGCAACTGTAATCCCATTAGCACCTTAACTTTTGGAATGTAGAAATAGTGTGCATAATTCATTTTGTTATTGGCAGGTTATCTCCCCTTGCCGTAATTTCACTCGTGGCCGGAAATATTGTGGAAAACCAGAACATTTTTAAATTTGCTGTACCTTTTAGGTTATACTTTCTAGTGATGGTGTTGAGTACTGTAATCTACACATTTGTACTACTACCTCTGATCTATTACATACTTTTACGAGAAAATCCGCTCAGATTGTACTTCAGTATTTTGCCTGTGATGATCGCAGCACTTGGAGTCGCTTCGGGGTTTTTTTTAAAATTTTTTTAAAACATATTTTCATTAGTTTGGTAGTTGTCGAGCTGTGAAGGTACTATAGCGTCATAAAAACATCAAGTTATTAAACAGAACGTAGAAATTATTGAACTTAAAGATGACTGTTTAATTGGAGGATATACCGTAATACAATAATGTACAGTCGGCAATAGCACATATTTTCGTTATCTTTTACTTAATTTGATTTTATTATTTTTGATTTTTTTTCTAACATGTATTTGAATTTTAGGCATAGATTCCAAGCATACCAAATGTACTGTTCTACAAGAATGGCAAAAAAATGAAGGCTGTTTTTACAAACAAAGTTGCGGGAGGGTGTTCTGTTAGAAGTGTTATAATAGTTTAAAAATGAGCCAAATAGGCGCGGGTTTACTATTTGGGCGTATCATACTTTACTACAGCTCAGCATCTACTTGGCTCCTTGAAAAATAAAATCAGATTTTGTATTACTATTTATTTTTTTTAATTTTGTTCCTTTTTTAAAACAATGTATTTTCATTTGTATGAACGTACCTACTACTAGATCAGCCACAATGCCAGTCGTAATAAAATGTTTAGAAGAAGATGCAAAATTGGATCCCCGTGTTGTTCGCTTTCTCATCCCTACAGCGACTCAAATTAATCGAGGTTTAGTTTTATATTTATATGATTTTATTTTATTTCATTGTTATATTAAAATGTCAGTAACGAATTTCATTCTAATAATCTAATTGTAAGTTGTGTGTCCTTTCATTTAGCTGGAGCCATTATGTTTATTTGCTCCACTGCTACATTTTTGCATTTGAAACATGTGGGCAGTCCTAGCATTGACACTCTTTTTGAAGTGGTCAATTTTTCTATTTTAATAACGATCGCTCAAATACATGGTTCTGTTGGTATATCCAAAGAACCTAAGGAGATATTTTCAATTTTGGGTTTTTTGGGAATTCAACCTAACTTGGGGACTGAAATCATCCCTTTTTTATGGGTCACGTAAGAAATCTAATAATTGTAAAACAAAACATTTTTATACATATCTTATTGTTTAACTAGCTACTTTAGCTTACTTTAGGATCTGTAGCTATTTTAGCTGATAAGATATCATTGAAAGAACAGTAAGAGTTTGTATGGAATTAATTAGAGACAGAATTATGGCAGTACCGAATGTAGTGGGGGATTGCATTCTTATTGCTGTTGTACAGCGGTTAGCCCATAAGCGTCTTCAACGTTTTGATAGAGAAGAGGAAAAGGCGTCGCAGGATTTGGAGGTACGGAAGACGGTAGTCCATGAGAACAAGAAGTAAAACTAAGAGAATGCTTTTAATTTAAGGTTTTATTAGTATGCAAAGAAAAGTGTTATATATTTGATAATTCGTTTTTACCCACTGCAAGTACGGACGAAAGATGTATCTAAATGTATGTTTGCACGTAAGTTTATTATTTTGCATTGAATTTATTAAAGAAAACCTGGCTCATAAGCTCCTATAGGTTTATTGAATTTCGCTCGGGGTTCTTGAACCATACACAAAGAGTTTAGGCTGCTGTGTACAAGGATTTTACACTACTTTCTTCCATTTCGTTTTCTCCCTTGCATTTTCCGAAAGTCATTAATCATTAACCAGCTAATCGTCAGCAACGCAACGAGGTACTGTACGCTTGTTGTATAATAAATTCTAAACTAATAATAACTTCCTGGTCGGAAAAATTGAAGCACAATGATTTATTATTGTAATCAAACAATAGTATTTTTTTAAAATAAATCTGTAACAAAATAAAATTATTAAATAAATTAATACAAATATTTTTTGATTAAATTGTTTAGCAATAAAACTTTTTGTAACACTTAATTTTTAATTAAACTTGAAACTTTTTGAATAAAAAATTCAATTAAACTAGCCTTTAGCTTGGCTACGGCTACTATTGAATACGCCACTGCACTACAACTCCAACTTTCGCAGTTCCGTTCCAACTTTCGACTGACCAGGCAGAAATAGAAAAAAGACCGGTCCATTAGTGGATCGTTTGTAGCAACTGTTGCTTCTGCTGCACTAACAAGCAAAGTATGTTTGCTGAGGCCTCCCGATTTTCATGAAAATTTTTGCGCGTGCATGTAGCCATTGCATTGGCCGGAAGTTAGCCTACCGCCTTCCAGCCTACCGATTGTAATAAACCTATATATCGCTTCCTAGGCAATCTTCAGAGCCTACCGCTTTCTAGCCAAGGAACTGCTTTTCCGCTTCCCGAGAATACCGGTTGCAAAGGTCGTTATGACAAAGACCCATCAATTCCTTGGCAAAACGAGTTAAGTACAGTTTTATAAAACAGATTTTGCTAGTAAGTTTATTTTTGTGAAATTGTTTAAAATTATTTCCAACAAGAATGGACTTGTAAATTTTTATCTAAACTATGATCTAGTGGTAAACCCTGTGATAGGCATAGTTTATAAAAAACGAACATATTTGAATGAAATGAAAGCTCATGCGATTTCATGACAAAAATAGTTAGGTTGTACATATTTTTTTAAAATGGCAACATAAGCAGTTCTCAATGGCATGGAATTAACCGCCCCCCAGGATAAATTCAGTTAGCCACCAAGAGCATTAAAGTTAAAAAAGGATGACGTGTCCACCAGTCCTTTCAAAGTTAAATCTAAATAATATTACTTTACCCTCAAAGGTGTACATAGGTTTGGTTTGCCACCAGGATAAATAAAGGATAAGTTCTAAGGGGCAAACTTCTGTGACATTTACTTCGATTTTGTGGAATTAATAGTCAACATTAGTGTATTCCTAATATACCCTATATGATCAACTCTCAACAAACCTTACCTTATCCATTAACCTGGCCTCCATGCTGAAATACTAAGCGCAACAATAGATACAAAATTGCTTTTTCTGCATTCAAGCAAATGCAAATGGGTAAAGTAGGACAAATAATACAGACTAAAAGACCTCGATTTTTGTACTCTAGTATTTCTAGAACTGTACAAATCGACAAAACGCAAACGGTTTCGATTTAGAAATAATAACAAATCTCTAAAAGTTATGTAATGTGACGTTGTAGGTCAAATTGTCAAATTAATCTTACTTTTCTTCCCTCCTCCAGCCTCCTCTTCCTTTTCAGATGCATTTTGCATTTTCCTAACAGCAACTCAACGAGACGCGCTTCTTTCATAATTTTGACATTTTTGAACTAATAATAAATTATTCCTGGTCCGAAAAATTTGCATAGCATCAAAGCGCAGTAATGGTTTTTTATTAGTAATAAAAGTATTGTAATCAACCATAGTGTTTTTAAAAATCTAAAAAAAATAACAAAAATAAATAATTATTATTCAAAAGAATTTTTGATGAAATTGTCTAGCAATAAAACTTTTGTTTTATATTATGACAGGTAACTTTTAATTAATTATTTTTTAAACTAACTTTTGGCTTTCAAAAATTTAAAAGAGCCTTTTGCTTGGCTACAACAGAACTTATTATTATTCTACTATTAGGTGAACCACTGCCACTTCGGTACAAGCTACAATAAGCAAAAGCTGGGTCTGCCTCTGCATTATTCTATTCTGATTACAGAGGAACTCGTCAGTCGGATTCTGTGATTCTGTTCCACAGAGCAACAACACCAACCAATCATAACCAATGCAATGTATAACATAACTTTCGCAGTTTCGACAAACAGAAACAGAGAACGAACAACGAACAGGCAGGCCGCTTCATTAATTGATCGTTTGTAGCTGTAGCAACTCTTGCTTCTACAATACTGTCTACGACATAATAAAGCAACTTTTTTCTGTAGACAAACTTCAATTGAAACATCTAAGATACTGACAACGACAAGAAACAACGAAAACTACCTCCATCCGTCCAATATTTCCATGACACAAAAATAAAATGGTGGTCCATACCGTTGAATCAAAAGAAGTACCGGATGCTGGAAGTCCCCACGAGGTCACGAAGGAGTTACCAGCATCTGAAAAAAACCTGGTCCACACTGTGAAATCAAAAGAAGTACCGGATGCTGAAATTCTCCACGAGGTCAAGAAGGAGTTACCAGCCACTGACGAAAACCTCGTCGGGGAAGTGAAAATGGAAACAGAAAACGAGAAAAGAGCAGAGAGCCGGGTGACTGGTAAGGACAAATATAATGGTTTGAATATATACTGTATACTGAAACCGTGTATAGTTGACATTTTATCGATAAATGCATAATTCTTTTAAACAAGGTTCGACTGGGAGCGGAAGTGGCTTGTCCGACCAACAAGATCAAAACGACAAACGTTCGCTGCGTCTACTCACTGTCCTCACACTTGGCGCTCTAGTCTTAGGTAAGTGACAGACATTTTCCTACAGACCATCAGTAATCATACTGTACCAAAAAATATTAAAATTGAATAAAAATTATGTTGGAGGCAAATGCATCTTGATGGCAAATTGGTCGAAATCTACATTGTCGTAGTATGTATATTGGAATTTTCTGAATGTGTAGGAACCGTGATAGGATTGGTGTTGAGGTCAGTGGGAGGAAAGTGCTACTGGACTCCTCGGAGGGTCATGAGACTCTCCTTCATTGGTGAGTTGTACAATAGAGTCCTGAGCTGTCTCCATGTGCCCGTCACGTTCAGTGCCATTATTGCCTCCATTGGCTCCACTAACTTTTCTTCAATACTATACATATTCGTGACTACCTGGGCTTTTGGGACCATAACTCTATTAATTGGAGGTAACAGAATACAATTATTATCAGATTAAAAGAGGCTTACTCGTTAGTGCTCACATTTTTTTTTATTTACAACAACAAACAAATTCCATATTCCATTGCATCATAAAGGGGACAGAGGGCAGCAAAGACGGTTCATCACTTTGTAGTTTATTTTTTCTTGGTATGTAGGATTTTTTGCTTCATTTCTGCTACTTGCAGTCATGGATGTGAATACTGCTACGGTAGAATCGCCATGTAAGAATGGATCCTGTAATTTTGTAGACCTTTGCCCATTTTGGATGCCAGAAAAAGAGTCGGCTCAAAACTACTACTGCAGACTTCCTGTGGACCTCCAATTGAACGTTATCAGGTTCGGTGTTTGCACTACAGCTATTCTTATTAACAGTTGCAGTTGGAGTAGTAGGTCACTTAATTGTGTCCAACGAATAGGAAAAAGTTATTGTTTGTAGATTGTTCATGTACATACTTGTCTTTAGTTAAAGGGGTACCGGATTCAACTTGGAACATCACTTTTTGCACTACTATCCTGTGCTTTCATACATTGAACTGATTTATTAATTTAGTAGTAGTATGGCATTATTGTTATTGACATTATTATGACATGACCGTCCAGGTATGTATTTAACTTCTAGGCCATACAGATTGAAATAGGAATGATATGCCACGATTATTTTTTCTTTCACAGACATCATTTTGTGGCAAATGTTGTGGACAATTTCCTTAAAAAGGTATTTATTTCAACATTTTTTTTATAATTATGTGTAAAAGTTTAGCATAGTTGCATACTTCTGTGAGCTAAGTGAAGGAGTAAAGAGTTAACTCGACCATAAATGCAATATAGCTCAGAATACTGGCAATTTGTAAAAGATCTATATATATACATATATATATCCGTCGTGTTTTTTTAGACCAAATATAATTAATTTTAAGATAATAGGGGCAATCGGTAATTTTTTGCTGACGAATGTGGATGAGTTGAAGGCTCTAAGCAAAATTTGAATAAAAAATGAGAATAAAATAATAAACGTTTTTATGTTTGGACTGAAAATTTGATTTAGGAAATATTTGATCCAGATCTACAAAACCCAACCGGTGACAACATGCAAAAATTTAAAGATTGCCTTGCATATATTGCATCTCGTAAGTGTTTCAATCGATCAATAATTTATTATTACATTCATTTATTGAACTAATTATGCACTATCACACGTTACTTACATAATCTATTGGAAGGGTTCTTGCAACATTTTGCTGAATCATCCATATGAATCAAATACCTAGTCAAAATCAGTCGCAACGTTTAGATCGTTTATGAGTAAAAAGGAACTATCGTTTCATTTTTCAGCTTTCCAGTTTTACTTTACTCTATAGATTCTCTTCAGAAGAAATATAGGCAGCACAAATACTCGACACAGATTACGATGAAACAATTGTCAAATTGTTTTCAAATACATAGATACTACTTTAATAGATACTTTTAAGGAGTCAAATTGTGTGCTGTAGGCATAAGATTTATGTCCTTGGATGTATCTATTTAAAAAAAGAGTATGTCCCTAAAGACTTTGTGAAAAAAAAACTTAAGCGATAATTCCTTAAACGCAGCAAATCGCCCTGACTTGCATGACTATGACATTCATCAGCAGTGGGAGGCCACGAAAAATCTGGCGGGAGTTTACACGTTTGCAGTTTTTGCTGCTCTATCGTCGCATTTCATAGGGGAGTCGGCTCGTGCGTTCATGAACTTTTTTATAAGCTTATCGGAAGTGACGCTCAAAATGACGTATTGGGCTCTTTGGTGAGAAAAAACAAAAACATTTGAACTAGTTTGTATTATAAGTGGGCTACATAATTAGCAAACGTAACGCACAAATGAACAACAATTGCCAATTTTTTTCGAACAGGACCCTGAGGAGGCGTTCCCAAATCTCTTTTAGATCGCTTCCATTGGTTCGTGCGCCCCATGCTCCGAGGACCAAAAACAATTTGGGAACGCCTCCTCATGATCCTATTCGAAAACACTTGACAATACGTAGGTCTATGATTGAAACCTGAATGCATATCATTTTCCGGTACATGGTTGCCTGATCGACAACATCTACTCGACAGACACTTGATCGCAACCACATGAACCACACTGTTTGGTATCGTGACCTTTGTCATCTTGCTTGTTCTCTAACTCAGAAGGTTTTTTTTAAATTTTTCCCATTTTTGGAATACTGGAAATACTCTGTCAGTTTAAATTCACAAGAAATACCAACAGTGTGGAGTTCCGAGAGAAAAAATGTACATCCAAATGGGTGTGAATTTCGTCCTACCATTTGGATACTACGCTTTATCAAAATGGAGACTATTACGAACAACGAAAAAAACGGAAATAAGTTATGCCTTCATTTGCATTTGAATAATCCCGGAATGAATTGCTCTACGACTATATGTGTTTGATGTATTTGTTTATTACCCAGTTAATGTAGAAAATGTACGAAAAGTAGGAAAACATAATATTTCCTAACATTTATATTTAACCCTACATTTACCTACCTACATTTTTGTTCTATAAATTTTACCTTCCTATCCCTACCTACTTTGTAGGGTGGATAAAGTATCCTACCTACTTTGTATGCCTACTTTGTAGGTAGGTGCCCATCATTGCTAATAAGGATAAAAATAGTAAATAACAATCTTTAGTCTCTAAATTAGAATTAAAAAGAAAATAAACTTCACTAACACAGTATGTATAGTACTAATAAAAGACCAAAGCAATAGTAAAACAACCTATTATTTAGAAAATAACCCAGCACTATGAACTACGTTTTGAATAGTTTTGTTTTATTGGGTATCGAGCATTTGTTTTTCGATCAAACCGTCTCGATCAAGTAGTGCCAACGAAGTAGATATCAGTCAATTACCTATCGAACAAATGGTGTCGATCAGACAACTGTAATCCCATTTTGCAATTTAACTCTTGGAATGTAGAAATAAATGGTGTGAACAATTTGTTGTTGGCAGGTTATCTCCATTTGGCATAGTTTCAATTGTGGCCGGAAATATTGTGGAAAACCAGAGTATTTTATCATTTTCGGTATCTTTTAAGTACTACGTTCTAGTGATGGTGTTGAGTCTTCTAATCTACACATTTGTACTACTACCTCTGACCTA
>JAQFZC010006709.1:0-12165 GCA_034695205.1 Dicyrtoma fusca
CTTACGAAAAGAAGAGATTTCAATTTCTAACAACCTACAAGGTTATAAGGCGTAAACAAAACAGTAACAGTCTGTATGTAGGGATGCTAATGCTATACGCAGATCGTGAGTACTGACTCTGATTATTGTGAGAAACAGAAAAGTTGCCAATAAATCGGGTCGGCTCAAATCTCAACAAATACTCAACCCATCATTCACATGTTATTTCATTTCTCATCGTATTACGAACAACGATGTTCAGTCCCAGTCAGTATAACTTGAAGAACTTAATCCTCATCTTGGGCCTTCAGCAACGTTCGAGCAAGTTGCTCCTGAATCCGAACAAAAAATAAATCGGCCTCTTCAAGCGCACTCTCAGACTCAGAACTTTAGCTCAACTACTCATTATAGTTTACGTTCAATTCATTTTCCCTGTCTATCACTAAACTTCAGTCTTGAATTCCCGATATTACATTCGTATAAAGTGAACACCCAATTTTATTAAGAGGATAAAACTTAAGTTAAAGTTTAGTCACAAATTAAACTGAAGGTTCATTCATTGCATTGTCTCATCATATGAGTCTGACTGACACAAGTTAAGTGGGTAGTTTAATACACTGCAGGTAATCATGACATGACATTAATTCTTTGGGATTCGATCGACCACTTGTGCACATTGACACAATGTAGAATTTGACCCATTTTATTGAATGTTTACAGGTTTACACCCATTTAAGCTTATTAAACTTACATCATCGGAGTAAAAGGGTGAAGAAAAAAAACACTACGAAGTACAATTTTTACACAATTTTCGGAAAAAAATGTAAACTCTCATTAAACTGAGGTGCAATCAAAATCAAAGGTTGTATAGGGCAGACCACATAACCGTGAGCCATCAGGTGAGGGGAAAAAAATCCCACGTTTATTTGCGATTATAATGAACTCCCTTGTAGCTGGGCAGGCATGGACCTAATTATAATAGCTACTAGGCACCATACCGCCTTTCCTACAGTTGTATCAAGCTTCATACACACTTGGTAATTATATGTAATTATTCCAATACTTTATCACTTCGTTTACGTATCATATCAAGGAATGGCAGAGCAAGCCAAGCAAAGCCAGAGAGCGTCGGTGTCGGTTAACTGTAAAGCCCAGCAGTAGTGCTAATGATCGTACTTAAGCACAGTAATTCTCGCTAACATGGGAATTACGTATGCACCCTCACACGGTCCTCTTCCCTCTCGTCTATAGGCACACAAACTCTCAATGCCTCATTTATCGAGAGTTTTTTTTTCCTCTCAATAATTAACATTGTGCTGAACGGATGGATGCAACTGTACATAAGTATGTACCTACAAGCCTCTAATTTCCATTCAGAAGCAATGGCAGCATAGAAATACACATAATTATTCTGTATGTAGGCAGACCAAACATTGGTATCACATTGGTTTCACATATTCTGTATATTTGTTCGTAGTTTGCGAAATCCTTTAATTTAAAATGTAGAGCTCACTCACTGTCTCTATAGTAAAGTTATAGTCGTATTCGCCACAGAAGTTGAGAGTGGACGGAAGAAAGGGAATTGTAGAGCAGAGCAGACCAGAGCAGACGCAAATATTAGTAGAGGAATTGGACTCGGAATTAAATACAAATAGGAACACACAGTATGTATAGTACATGGAGTACATACTCGTAAAGACTTAGTGATATTCTCACATTGTGAGCAGGCAGTAATTGTTGTAATTACCCTGTAAACAGTCACAGTCACAGTTGACTTAAATATAGCACTCAAGTAAAAAATAATAAAAATATAAAAACAACCACCATCCATCTATTTAGATTACAAAGTGGAATATGAGGTCATTTTGAAGGAAGGACTAGTGAAAAAAAAACATAATCATAAACTTTTCCTAACCTACTTAACCATGCGTGTACATACTTAAGTGGTGGTGGTGGTAGAAATAGCCACATGCCACATGAGCACAAGACCATAATATTATCGCTACTATTATATTTGCAGTGAAGATGAGCTTGAAATGAAATATATGCTTCCTTGGGCTGTTGACTGTGTCTGTACTAACGTAATACTCGAGCTCTCTTTAAAACTTTAAACGGAGGGCCGTTGAGTGTGTGGCTGAACTTCTTTCCATATAGTAAGTATCCCTATGCCTATGCTGGTACATATCTTTTTAAGAACGTCAACAATGGGATCTTCTTCAGATCAGTTTCATTCTTGGTGGCGTGGACAAATTTTATTTCCAATGATAGCCCACAATTATTAGTTTGTGTCTGAGGAGGATGCCAAGTCAAGAATTAACAATGAGCGAGGAATCCAATGGAGAATGCAGTCCAATGGCATGGCAAACGACACAAGATGAGCCACGTGCATACTTACAGTACCTACATATAGCTATACTGCCTACTACCTATAATTTGTGTCTATGCACACAGCCGATGATTTTTACGACCGCATCTCTTACTATTGTCTTCTATTTTCATTTCCATTTCCATTTGCTTATCGCCAACACATTAAACCACTGACTGACTTGTGACAAGTCCACCACACAAACGTGAACATGAGTGAACAACCGCATCAAGCAGCAGCCTCATACAGCCCACAGGTATCATCACAGCACAGTTACAGATGGCTAGATGCTGCACAGGCAATGTGTGTCTGTTTGCTCATCCCTACTTTGTAAACAATGCCAAGACGTGGAATAAAATGTCCTTTTAACATATATGTATAGTGCATAATGACATGGTGGACATTGCATTGCATTGGCTGCATCTGTACTGTACTACAGAACTTACTTCAAAACATTTATAACTTTGTGCCTTGTTCCTGTCACTGTTTTTTGCACGTTTCTCTAAAAGTCATAAAATTCCGCATAAAAATATAATTGTAGAAAAAACTTGAAGATGTCTAATTGTACAGTTCTACTGATACACCTATGTATGCACTACAGACACAGGCATTCCTAATGTTCGAGAAGAAAAAAAAAGAGAAGGAAAGGGAAGAATTATCGAGTCTTTGAATGATATCTGGTTCGTTGGTTCTGGTGCTGTTGTTTCCCTTTTACAAGATACGGATGTGTGTAAACACTCCTGACTGACTACTGGGTTTGTGCGTAGCTGGATGATCATAGTATAGCTGCAAAGCATAGCAAGCCTTCCTAGGTATAGGTAGTGTAGCTTGTTAGCATTGTCTTTCTTGGCCAGGCCAGACAGACAAACAGACGGACAGACGGACGAACATGGAAGAAATTGTGGTAAAGAATCGAAAGAATGCACAGGTACATGTGTCCACGTAGATTTCTTGCGGACTTGAAGATTAAGCGAGTGAACATCTGATCGCAGTCGCAGACAGAAGATACACAAGCTACCAGAAGCTATATACCTATATCCCTCCCCCTATAGGGCCATCCTTACATTGTATTGGTACTTTGTAATTTAGTTTTCGTTTTCATTTTCATACTTTTTAGGCTGGGCTCCCATTCTGCTGATACTGATAGCCTCTGTCTTCCTTTTCGTATTACTTTGCTATCTACAGACATCTTTTGCAAGGGAACAATCTTCCCAGAGAATCTCTCAAACTCAAGTCCAACTGGACTAACCACTACTTACTTACTCTTACGCTTACCTACTACCTGAGCTCATCTTTTTAAGAAGAAGATTGAAGAGCAGCATCCCATTGCAATCCAATCCTAGCCTATCTTACCCTGCATCAGAGCACCTACCTACATGCAGTAGACACGCATCGCGCTGTGCATGATGCGTTAAAACTGCATTCATTCCCCCTGTGCTTATCGCACATGATGATGATTATTATTACCGAGTTTCTCATCTTTTCAAATTCCGTACTCTTTCACCCCCTTTTTTTTATTTCTATTACTTTTTTTCAACTGTGCACAGTTAACTTCGTACATATCAGATCCCCAGAACAAGAAAAGGGACACAGTGATCATGTGTACAGATTAACCACATCTTCTTCTAAAATAGCGATAGTTGGTCCTTTAGCACTACAGATTGACTCATACAACTTACACAGCTCAAAAGTTGATGGATCTTTAACGTGTCTTTACCCCTATAACATTTAAGTTGAAAAATGATTTTGGAAAATGCAGCAGAACAATGCCAGACAGAATAGTGAACATGCATGCATGCTTTGTAAGTACTTGATGTAGGCACATGTCCATTGTACGTGTAGTTGTGTATGTTCTTGAACACATTGTAATGTGTCACGAACGCCAGCGACACACGACAGAGGAGATAAAGTTGCGGAAAATATGTATGCATGGTTGATTAATGGGTAGAACGTGTGAGTGTATGGAAAATGCCTTCGCAGTCACAGCACAGTATCACTATTGTGCTATCCATTGAAATGTAAATATATGAAAGAAAAGTTGGCCAAATAAACTGCAAAACAAGAAGATGACATCCAAGTTACTTGGAAATTCAATTGAATTGAATCCAATGCTTAATCATCCTGTCCTCAACATTCAACATTCAGAGCCTCGTTAAAGTTTCAGCTAAATGTATGAATTATCGAGGAGGGTATACAATGTAAACTGAAATTATGATTTCCTTATTTGTGTGCATACAACTCTGTCATAGATGCGAACACGGATATTTCAACGAAGATTGGTCCTATCCTGAGGTAACAATGCAGAAATATCTATACACCTCAAGTTGGCAACTACAAAGTGATATTTGTGTAATTGTGAGCACTCAGCGGCATCATAATGGATTAGGATGATCTCTAGAGGGAGGAAAAGGGGATAGATAGAGACGTCTTTCCTTTGCCTCAATGAGTACGAGTATACACACAGGCACAGGCAAATAATAATAATAGAAGTAGTAATAATAATAATGGACAGAATCAGAAGATGAAGCGGCACAAGAATGAGCCGTGGAGGTAGGTACTCCACTGTAGCTCCTCATAATTCACAATTCTTTGAGGAAGAATGGGAAGATGAAGTTGCCGGGATGAGAACTGACCAACACAATGACATGACATCGAGCTGAGCTCATAAAATTCATCACATCAAACTACACAATGAGATGATAAAGTCGTTCCAAGAGTCAAGCAAAAGAGAGAAAGAGCCTCAACCAGCATCAGCTGGATTTACACACACACATACAGAAAAAATCCCTCTGCACTATGTACAGATACTCCATGGTGTGACTGCGGCTGTTTACATTCAAATTTGCATTTCTGCAGTTCATGATTTATTGGCCCTCCCTCCGTACTCTTTAGTCGAGTACAGAGAGACTGGCTGGCCTGGCACACCGTCACACGCTCCCATCAACTTCATCTGATGAATTTGTTCAAGCTATCTTCATCCTGAGTTTGTACGACGTCGACGACGGCGGTTATGTTCCTATTTTTATACTTGCTAAGTGTACACACTAATATAAAATTCATTGAGAATGCCTAGCACGATCACTCAGGTGTCTTTCCTCTCTGTTTGAGATCCCAAATGAGTCTTAAGCGGGTGTCACAAGGCACAAGGCAGTACGGACCTCTTGCACGTAATACGAGTATTTTTAGAGATACTCGATTTCAATTTCGAAAAATTACCCAAATATTTATCAGAGTACTGATAATAGTAATAATAATAATGGGATTACAGAGACGATGGACCCATGCATTAGACTCACATACGGATCCGCAAGTAAAAGAGCTAAAGTGAATAATTGTGTCGCAATTCTCGTAATACTAAAGTATAATTATAGTTCTAGATAGTCTGTATGGGGTCAGAGTATTAAAAACAAGTTATTGCTTTTAGAACTAGACTTGAACTGACGTCTGAATTCTGAATTGTGCATGGAGCAAATACATACAAATAAGATAAATGTTTACAACAGAGCAGAGGTAGAATATGTGCTTTCACTCTAAAACGGACTAGAAGTCTAGCCTTAACATTTCATTATTATTTGTCTGGTAATTAATGGCTAATAATAGAAAATAATTACGAGAGTAATAATTATAATCAGGATAATGGCAATAATGCAATGGTAATGGTAATGGACGTAATGGGAAATGGGCACTCTGAGATTATGGGACTGGTCACTGTATGTACGTATTAGGGTAGGAGCAATACACTCTTGTTTGTTTGTTTGGTGTTTGTGGTGCAAGCGGATCCTAATCCTAGCTGTAAAAAACTGTATTTATTAACGCAAATTGCAAAGACAGAGTTAATTTCGTTCCACGCGGTCTCACTAACAAACTCAAGCCTGATTATAAATTTCTGGTACGCATACCTACTTAGGTACTTAGGTACGTCTTTAAGGAACAGCTTGGCTCATGGTTTTAACTAAAGCTACAGCTAAAGTAAAGGCAATTAGAGACTATGCAAAAAGCAAAAGGAATAATTTGTATATGTATTTCGTCAATCTCAATCTCAACTTCAACCTCAACCTACCTAAAATACAAAGACCCAGAGCCCAGAGGCTCCTATATACATAATCTATAGGCTACGTAATTGCGTATTTCTGTATAATTACTACAGCACCACCACTGAACTGCACTGCCCTGTGTTGTGTAGAGGGTAAGGCACACTAAAACTGTATGTATCTGAGTAGGTAGGTATCTTTAAAAAAAATGTAAACTATTAATTGTAGCCAAGCTGAATATTTAAATGTATTCATCTCGTAAATGGGAGAGATAAGGATAAGATTGGGAAAACGAAAAGCTCTACTGAAGGGAAGGTACACCTACCTATGTATTAGTTGTATCTGTACTCAATAGCCAATATTCAACTATCTACGACTGCCTTTATTGTATTGTGCACTGTTCAAGTTGAACATTGACTCGTGAACAATTTCAGAGTATCTCTGTAGATTCTCTTTCACTGCTCTTCTCTTTTGTTTTGCTTTGTTTGTACCTGTACCCACTACCTATTACATGACTCATAATGGCTTACATAAGGCACTCGTCTATATACTCTACTATACCATCATCACTCGTCCTAAAGTGCACATCAACGTCCATGTAAACTGACTACTGGACGTAGACAGTGAGCACACAGACTGGTCATTATTGATAGGTCTCTTAGGCTGGGCAACTTGCGAT
The DNA here is from genome assembly GCA_034695205.1 of Dicyrtoma fusca. Lineage (NCBI taxonomy): Eukaryota > Metazoa > Arthropoda > Collembola > Symphypleona > Dicyrtomidae > Dicyrtoma > Dicyrtoma fusca. The sequence goes on from JAQFZC010006709.1 coordinate 7,055, forward strand.
TCAACTAACTAGCCAACTAATAACTGAATATCAGTAGTAGTAGCAGCGAGTATACAGAATAGCACTAATACTAGTGGAGATAACTCATCATTAAAATGATGGGAGGCTTGCACATATGGGAGATGAATACAAGACAGACAGGCAGGACAGGAGTGATGAAATAGTTGACATCCCATTACATCGCATCGCAAATACGTATAATATTTATTTTCCATCTGCATCAACTTATGAACACTACTGAGCTGAGTAAGCTTTTTCCCGTCGTCCACCATTCAACAATTCAAAATCAGAATCAAAATCATAGTCAGCAGAAGCTATCACCGTAGCCAGCCATTACAGAGAGCTCTGATGGACATTGAGACTTACAGAGACAAGTCTCTAAAATTGAAAAGTAAATGGAAGAGCAAGTTGGAAACAAAAGGTGCTAATTTTTTTCATTTGTTCACTCAGTCACTCACTCACTCACTGACCGACTGACTGACCGACCGATCGACCGACCAACTGCAACTCACATGGTTGTACTAACAAACTTGGGTACAAACTCAATTTAACACTGGGATTTTATTTTAATTCAAGATGCACACATGCACATGCAGACACGGTAGACAGGATTCATTGATAAGTCATTTAATTCTCCTATTATTTCAAGGATTAACAAAGAAAATCCTGATAGGTCATCGTAGTCGTAGTGGAAGTCCAAGAAATCGTACAGAGTAGTAACTAAGTTGTAATCACAGTCGTAGATACACTAGGAAAGGAGTTGTGGTCGTAGTGTGTAGAAACATTGAGATATTATTAATATGGTCAACGAAGTATGGAGTTTCGACTGACTGACTGACTGACTGTAGATACACACATCCAACATCTTTCTAAATATAATTATCGAGACGTGTGAGTACTGTGTGTGTGTGTAAGAATGAATGGGTAATACTGACTATAATATAATATATACAAAAGTCACAACGTCACTGGGTTTTTTTCTTTTTGGCTTGGTAAGAGGGAACAAGTTGAAGTTGAGCGTTAACTTTAAACACTTGAATTTGTGTCAAATAGATTCGAAAATAATTAGCAGCCCATTTAAATTCTCTACGGGGTATTATGCCAAAATCAGAAATCGTCATGTTCACTCATCATCACCATCAAAATTACTATCCACATCCACAATCCTTATTATTCCCTTCGCAGGTCGTAGGAGCAGTCAACAGTCAAATGTAATAATAATTTTGTAAAACTGTACAAAGCACCATTTAAATAAGATTCCGTCAGAAATTTTTAAGGAAAAATCCAAAATTTAGGTGGTGTCGTCAGCGATTATGCTTCTGTAATGTGTGGAAGACCCAGGAAAGGGAGTTGGATACAAACTTGAAGTTATTTTTTTTAATTTTTCACTGTAAATGTGGGTATGTTCGTAGTTTGGTAGTTATTGTTCAAGAGAGTAGAGAGGATCGTGTAATAATTTGTTAAACGTTTATTCCCAATTCCAAAACGCACACACACCACGTTTAGAATGTTAGGAGCTCACAATGTCGTTTCGTTCGTTTCACCGTTCACCATATTTTGTTTTTTATATAATACCAATTAATTCACACACAGTGTAGTATGTCGATGCTACTACCAAAAATCAGAAGTTTTTTTCAAAATTACGACCAAACTATGAACTACGTAAAACAAAAAATAAATTTAAATGAGCCTTACCTTCAAAGAAAATCCGACAAAGGGAAATCCAAAAAATTAGTTAAAGTAAAATAATTACAAAAATATCAAATATTTTTGTCACCACAAAATCTCTCACTAAGAACTGAATCCTGTATATTGATTCCGCTCAAAACATTTCAACTCCGAACACCATAATTTCATACTATTTCGTGGCAAGTAGAATTATCAATGACTGATAATCAATTGCTCTACCAGAGAACAGTTCGTCGTCGTCGTTGTCAATAATACTTCCAATTAATAATAATAATTCCAATCCACTATTTCAAAATGAATGGCAAGTAGTAGAATTTTTGAATTTTTTGCACACAATTTAGTACGAATTTTTATACCAAAAAACGAAAAAACGAAGGAACCGCTAATATTGCCGTAGTAGTAGTAGTAAGAGAGTACCGATGATTGTATATTCCAATTTGATGTTCACTATTTATTTTCTGGGTTGGATGGTTGTAGATAGTTGGGGGAGTTCACAGAGTACTTGAAATTTAGTATAGAATTTAAAAATTTGAAATGAAAAAAAATAAAAAATAATTATTGGGAAAAGGTAGCGTCCAGTTAAACGGATGTTGTTGGTTCGTTTAAATTGATGTTGTCGATAAAATGTATAAGTAGGAAGAAGAAAGTGTGGGTCCGGAGCGAATGATAGAACGTCTTTGTCAGGCCAAGTACCTGTTGAAACTAACTGGCTGAAGGTAGAAGGTAGTTGAATCAGAGAGAGAGACGGCCCCACCAACTACTACTACCTACTTACCTGTACAGTATATATGTATATAGCTATACGTATAGAGCCACAGCCCCAGCCACAGTACTGTTATATACATCATAGACACAACAATTGAGAGTAAAAATCTTTATAGACGAGAATGACGAGAGCTGAGAGCTACACTCCATGTGCTTTGTACGGTTATAGTTGTTACTATATAGCCAGTCCTATAGTCTGTATACATAGCATAGGGAAGCATTTCATATTTCAATCTTCAATCGTAATAAACTTACTTGCGATTAAAATATGTAAGTATAGGCCTTCCTTCCACGAGGCTATATAGCTCCCCGTATAGTGCATATAGCCTCCCTTATGCCAGGCAATACAAAAATATAATACAAGACTGATAGGATAAGATAGATGCAATTTCTCCTTGGGGGCTCTCTTGCTGTTGCCTTTTGCTATATAATTATTTTCTGCAGTGCATTTACATGCTTCACCCTCCGTCTACGGTCTATGCATACAGGCTCACACTATATAGCCTAACTGTTCTTTCTACATGCATATAGCAAGTCTGAGTGCTCAGTGCTTGTGTGAATTAAAATTCTATATCTTTCATATCTCTCTCTCAAGTTGCAACCCTTTGCATTTATTTTACTCTCACCTCCCTTATACTGTAGTACCTACTGTATGTAGAAAAGCTGCTACTCTCTTATATTACGTTCTAACGTTCTGTTCTGCGTTGCCTAGTGATTGTGTGTGTGTGTGTGTAGGTACTTGGCTTGAGATGTGCCACTACTACCTGTGTACTCTTGTACACTGACGCTCTCTTACGAGGTTTTGTTTATCGTGAGTTTTATGCCTGCATTTAATGTAAGTTACTGACCGACCACTTCTTCTGATTATCCACTTATTATTCCCAAGTAGTTTAAATGTTCACAACAACTACACTATCACCACCTCATGGCAATTTTAATCATAATCAACTCTCCTCTGTATTCTTTCCATGTATTTGAGATAGACTTATTTGAATGCTTCGTACCCTGTCCGTCTTTACTGCATCATTTAGACAGAGTAGAGAATCCCTTTCTATAATGGAATTCAACATTCAAAGGACAGCAAAGTAAGTAATCAGTAATACTCACCGAAATTCTAATTTTTTCATGACTTCACTTCACTCATGTATTGACTCATATTATCCATGGATGCAACTGCAAGTACAGTGTTTTTAATGTGTTCGCTGTGTCACTATCCGAAGCATTATTACTGAGAACCTTCAAAAATTCCCCAGAATTCTACCGTATCATCATGACATCATGCACGAAATGCATTTTTGTCACCAAAATGGCTTTTAATGTATCCTGTGACGTGTTTTTGAAGCACAAAATATGCACAACGTTTTTGGAGGCTTTTAATTTTTAAAGAAAGAAAAGAAGGACCGTGTTTGAGGGATAAAATAATCCCTGGACTCAATTAGTGAGGAGAAACATGTGTGTAATTGGTGTAGCTAGATGGAAATAGAAATGCAAGTAGAAATAATAATGACCGCAATTCAAATCACAGGAGAGCGAGAGATAAGGGCAAAAGGGGTCTATAGTGAAATGAAATGAAAAAAAAAAGTGATCTTGATCATGATATTATAACATGACAGTAATTATTATTATTATTATTCTATTATCGGCCCAATGTTCTCATTTTGTCTGCCGCTATCGTAAAGCATAGTATAGTAGTAATAGCAAAGTACAGAGATAGTGATAAACCTTCTGGGAGATTGAAAGCGTTACATATATTTAAATATCACAGATTTTTTTTCTCTTTCATTTAGTTAAATTGTTGAATCGGATCTCAATCGTAACATGAGAGTGAGTGTCTTAAAGACCTAATAGAGAACATACACATACGGTCAACAAGATTTTTCAAGGTAGAGGAGTAATAGAGAGTAATTAAATTTTTTAACATGATTATAAAATGAGAACTTTATATATCTGTAGATTGTAGATTATCTCAGCTCTTAATTCTTGTACAGGTTGTGTGTTCTATGTGTGTATGCGGTCTAAACGCTCCACCAATCTGCAATCCAATACCACTCCGTGTACACCTGAATTAAACTCATCATCACACTCACACACACACACACATATTCACACTACAACTACAAATTCACAGACTGCAATTACCTATATATATGTAGGTAATTCTTATCAGTATCTCTGTATTCAAATTCAAAATGCGATATTCTACATACTTAAACTGATACAGACACAGACACACAACAATTTTATGACCGGCTCAAAAATCACCCTAGTAAAATAATAAATTTCTTTCTGAAAGTTAATATTTTTTGCCTCTAGCATTTTCTAGGCTAAAGAAATCATAATCGATACGCACACACCTCGGATGGGGACCTCGGTCTACTCTACTCTACGTACTCTACATACCATAGGGCTCCGTACTCTAAATATATCTGTAAAATATCGCGGCTTTTTTTTCACAGCTTTAATTTCGAAAAATCTCAGTAGTGTGAAAAAGAGTGTAAATATTCTCGCTCTGTAGTGCTTACAGTCCTTTTATTGATACATTCTTAATTCTTGGAAAGCAACACGAGCTACAGCTGCAGTCTGCACTTGTTTAACCTATTCGTAACTAGGAAACTATTAAATGAATGCTCTATAAAAGTGCTTTTTCTAGAAATTAC